>PYUH01000100.1:419942-440611 GCA_016808085.1 Suaeda aralocaspica
GGGGGGGGGGGGGGGGGGGGGGGGGGTGCACTTTTGGTAGTAGTGGAGGATGGACAATAGTGGAATATGAAATTGATAAATAAAGGGAAATTACTTATTTCTCCATTATTGCAAGGAAGGTAATAGGGGCCAAACACTAATAGTCCATTTGGTAGGGCGTAAAACATTTTCAATGTAAAATGATTTTCTTTGAAAATAGTTTTTCATGGAAAACAATTTTCATGGAAATAATTTTCCATTGTTTGGTTGTATGTAAAAAAAGTGATAAAAATAGGGAAAATGAAGGGGGTGGAAGGAGGTAGTGAGGAAAAAGTGTATAAGGGGGTGGGAGGAAAATTGTTTTCCTTTCATTTTAGAAGGAAAATGGTTTTACACTCTACCAAACGGAGCCTAAATCATCATCATTCATTCGTGTACCAAACAATGTAAAATTGGAAAAGGAAGGAAAACACTTTTCATAGAAAATGTTTTATGCTCTACCAAACGGAGCCTAAATCATCATCATCAACTAACAATTCTTTTCAGATTATTAACCTCAAATGGCAATAAGAACACAGCGTTTCTCCCAATTGACTAGTAGAAAATATCAAACCGGAGCAAAAAATATGAACAGTTGAGAAGAAGTAAATATATCACCCCTTTCCCACACATGCAGAAGTCGCCAAAAAAGTTACACATCTACATCTATAGACCTTACCTGTCTAAGTAAGCTCATCTCCCCCATCCCCACCCCCATGCCCACCCAACTTCCTCTCCTTCTCCATCCACTCCTCTCCCACTTTCTCTCCCTTTCCTTCCCCTTTCCATCCCACATCCCTCTCCTCTCCATCTTCTATTTCTCGCCAAAGAGTAAGAAAATACTAATTTGTTTCTTTGTATGGTTGCACAAGAGCAAGAGGAATATATCCTGCTAATAAATTTACTAGATTTACCTTAGATTAAATAAACTAGTTCAAACGTTCAATAACATCACTTCTATGAAGCACGAAAACTTTGAAACCTAGAGGTTCGACATAACAGAAATTAGGACATTCGAAAACATTTCAAAACCTTAATTTAAAAATACCAACGAGAAAACTTCATGTGATGTTAAATGAACCTTTTTGAAAACTTTGTGACTTGCATGCATGTGTTTCCTAATGTCCTTGAGTTGAATATACGAATTATGATCCTCCCATTACATAGCTAACGTGCCCAAGTTACATTTTCTCGGATTACCTTGAAAACCTTGAAAAAGGGTACTTCTTGCTCTCTCGATATCGTGCTATTAGCTTTCTAGCTATTTTCAACTGTTTGGGGGCTTTCCCTCGATCGGAGGGTCAGCATGTAAAATTTTAGCCTAATATTTTTTTGGGACCCTAGAACCATTGAAAAGCGTGACTCGTTTTGGCTTTTGGAGAGCCTTCCAAGACTTCATATTTCACCCACTTGCTTCTCGTGGCTTACGATTGTATTTTAACCTCAAATAACATTGTTATATTTTCTCTTTAGAGGCTAGGACCTTTTTACGACCTTTTAAATCTCAACAAGTTGTCTGAGGGCCCACTTTTGACCCAGGGGCACCTTTTATAAGGACCCAAAACCTCCGAAAACTTGTGAATTATAACATTCATTTTTTGCTTTTGGAGAGCTATACTATATGTGTCTTGTTTCATGAGATATACCGTATGTGTCTTGTTTTCGCCCACCCTAAGATGCCCCATGTACAATTTCAAACTCTAAAGTTATCTTCCCTCTTAATACAATTTTTGAAAAAGGGCACACTAGTTCTTTTGCTCTCCATGGACTTATCATATGACCTTTAAAACTCTCAAAAGCTACTTGTAAGGCCAAAATGTTTTGCCTCTAAAATATGTATCATTTTTGCTTCGGGACCCCAAAACCTTCGAAAATTGTGACTACCTTTGTTTTTGGCTTCCGAGGAAATATTACAGGCTCTATGTTGTTTACGCCTTATAAAACTCTCCATGGACTTATCATATGACCTTTAAAACTCTCAAAAGCTACTTGTAAGGCCAAAATGTTTTGCCTCTAAAATATGTATCATTTTTGCTTCGGGACCCCAAAACCTTCGAAAATTGTGACTACCTTTGTTTTTGGCTTCCGAGGAAATATTACAGGCTCTATGTTGTTTACGCCTTATACTTCTCCCACATTTTGTAAGTGACTTCATGACGCCCCATGCTTAATTTAAACCTTTAAAATGTTGTTATCTTCACACTTCAGAAAATTTCTAAAATAGGGCACACTAGTCTTCTTTTGGCAGTTTTGAGACTCGTCTTATGACATTTCAAACACCCAAAAGCTGGCCGAAAGCCCTCTTTGACCATAGAGGCACATTGTAAAGTTTTCAATAATTTTTTTCCCGAGACCCCAGTTTCTCCTAAAATGGTAAATTATAGCCTTCTCGAGCTCCGTCATGTTTTCACCCTATAATTCTCCCGTGTGTTGTAGGTGGCTCAAGGAAGCCCCACACTATATCTCAACTAGTAAAAACTCATTATCTCCCCTATTTAGACAATTTTCAAAAAAGGGCACACTTGCCTTTTCACTATCATGAGGCTCATCTTATGACCTTCCGAGCCCTGACAAGCGGCTCAGGAGCCCTCTTTGAGCACAAAGGCACTTTGTAAACAAAATTTGGTAAATTTATTATCGGGACCCAGAACCCCAAAAAAGTGCAAAATATAGCCTTTATTTTCAGCTTCAGGAGGGCATGTTTTTTAACCAAATGTAGTAGGTGACCCTAGCATGTCCTACGCTCGATTTCAGCCTCAATAACGCTGTTATCTTCTATCTTTAGAGTATTTTCAAAGTTAGTTCACAAATACATAAATAACGCAAAGATCCCATTTATATGCCAAAGTGTCAAACCCTAACCCAAAACACTAAAAATAAACACTCGTAACATGCATTTAGTATTCACTGACAAATATTGTTTGTCAAAAATCTAATGTTTCTCTATTCTATTTTAAGACTTCCCGTATTCTTAGATCCTTGTTTCTGAACACAATTTGTGTTAAGTGCTTTCTCAATTTTCAACAATAAGGTCGTGGCGATATATTAATAGTTTTTATTCAAGATTTATTTTCTTATTTGTAATACATAAAAAATTATATGTTTATGTGTAAGATATTTTTGTTTTTTTTACAATTTGTTTTTCTTTTTGAAATTATTATTTTCCTATGTTTCCCAGTTTTCGGGAATTCGCGCTTCTTCATTTCAATGCTACATAGCCCACGTAAACCTAATTGCTTCCCCTTGTGATAAAAATCTTTTTCAAGAAAACCCGGCTACTATACTAGGTCCAAAAGACCTAAAGCAGTAAGCCAGTAAAGTAAAATTGCAAAGGTAATGGCAAAAGTTTTTCCAAGGAATTACTTAGAATCAATGATATCACTATTCTGATCCGTAAAATGCACGTTGTGTCCTAATGATTGCAAGAAACTCTTCCCCTTGTAACATTGTAGGAGTCGATCACATTAATAAAATTGACAATAAAATGACATGGAATACATACAACACAAACCAAATCAATCTAAATTAGTAATACACATAGCATAATCAAAATTATGCTTAATACACATAGCATCAGCTAACATCAAAACTAATACCACTATTCAATTACTCACAACATTTAGACTTTGCCACTTTTCACCTATCATGATTTGGCTGGCTTTTAGGATCTATTTTTAAAGAGAAATATAGCCAATATCGATCTCATCTGATTCAGCTTAATGTGTAAGTTATTAATATACTACTTCCATAAACATTTACTTACAACAATCTATTTTTTTAATACTCACAAATAATATCTCTTTGTTGCAAGTAAATGTTTGCAGAAATAGTATTATTTTTATCATTTATACAAATGCATAATCAAAATCATTAGCGAATGAAAAACAAGTCTCGGCAAACGTAAAAAGTGAATTGTTGCAACTTGCGAATAATTGAACATGGAGAAAGTGCAAATTAGATAAGCTAGTAAAAGCAGAAAATTCTGGATTTTGCTTGAATCCAAGCCTGAAAATTTATTGAGAACTAAGGTTATTAGAAGTCAAGCAAAGCTATAGAAATGTACCAATAGATGAGCTTGTCGGTCATCATTTCAGCAAAAGTGAATGTGCCAAATGCTGCATGTGGCAAGAGAGTTAAAATCAAAAGGTGTAAAAAGAAGACACTGGAATAAGAAAGGAAGCACAGTAAAACATGAATCTTGTTCTTAGTTTGAACAACAACAATAACAGTTTTCTTCTTAACATGAAACAAGAATTAGCCAATATGACACTACCATTCTATTGCCTCATCCAGCAAGTAATTCACTAGACTTAAAATATTATCTTTGGCTAGCAACAACCTATCTGCTTGTTTCACTTCAAACATCATAGACCACACCAAGCTTAAAATATTTGCATTAAAATTAAAGGAAAGTGACTACATTCAGTATCCTCAATAATTTCATAGTTGAAGTAAGCAGGCAGCGAAAACCAAGTAAACAAGGTGATCAAAAACTATGAGACAAACGACATAAGGTTCAATTTCATGTAGCACAATTAGAATTATTTAAGTGTAGATGACCAACTTACTTTAAAGTTGATCAACTTTAAACATGAAAAATAGCCAATCCTCTAAAGTGCCCCTAATGAAATACTCAGTGTATAATAGGAATAGACACAATTTGAACACATTGCCGGAGTAATTTGCTTCAAGCACAACACTTAGCATCTATCTCAAACAGGATTAAGATAAAGACAGTCGAAAACACGAAAACAGCAATACTTCAAGAGAAAGAGGTAGCAAACATAAAGATTGATGCAAATTGGAAATCACTAACCTGCCCAATAAACAAGGCACTTTTGTTGTTCATCAGGATCTTTGTTTTCAATAGCTTTAAAAGTATTATAAACAGGCATTACCACTCCTACAGAACAGCTGAAAAAAAAAATCAATTTAAACATAATTACCCCAAAATCAATCATAATTCCGCAAATTAATTTTAAAAAAAAAAGGTAAAGTTTTGAATAAAACTAACCAAGCAGTTCTGACAACAACGTTGGAACCAGGAGGACTAAGTAGCAACCGCAAACCAGCCTGCAATCATCACACACAAACAGATTTTCATGCTAATTAAGGACAATAGTTTATTAACGGACATAAAACCCTAAATTAATTGCATTATTGTAATTCGAACAAAAAAACCCTAGATTAAGCATCGACAATGAGAGCAATAGAGAGAGACAAAAACCTCAATTGGATAGTTTGATCCGGGAAAAGCCATTAACGAAATGATGACAGTGATTCAGATAATTTCCCAGAAAAAATAAAAGTGGATTAATTGTGTTCCAATTTAGGTTGAGAAGGCTTGAAGTTGTGATTAGTTATTCAATGATTGGGGAAAACTAAAAAAATAACATTCGAGGGATTTCACAGGATTTTAGGAAGATGCAAAATTAAAGATGATTGGAAGCAACGTCCAATTTTCATAAAGTAGTAGTTGTTTTTTTATACCTTTTACGGCTTTCGAACAATTGCTACTTGCCGCCCATATATACTATATTTATTTTTAATTATAATTAAGACAATCTTATCAGACGAGATCATAAGATTGTTAAAGAAGAAAAATATATTAATTAAATCAATGAATTTAATAGTTGAAGAATACCTACAAATAGTTGATGGTCTTATAGTAAGACGGCTTTTACTAGAGACTTTTTAGTAGATCAAACCAAAATTTTGACAAATAATAAGGTGGGTCGTTATTAACCAAATGAAGTAGCCAAAAGTGTTAGTCGACGTCAAACCTGTTATAATGATCCGTTTTTCTTGATATAAAAATGCTTGGCTAGAGCTTCGAGAAATCCCAAGGTTTTGTGGAATAGGACTAAGATTCGGTGCTTTAGAAATTAGCCAATACAAAAGTTGAGCTTTCATGCTATCATACATAGTCTTTGGAGTGTACTATGTTGAATCAATTAGGCTGTAAATACTCGCTTAAAAAGACATTTTATAACGGAAAATCCTTAACTTTACCTTCGACATTTGAACTTTGTTAGTATATCAAAAAATTCTTATAGAAAATTTGTCTAAAGTAATAGAGTTTTGATACATCTCTATAACTTGTGTATCATCCCTTGCTTAACTCTAAAAAATCCTTCACTAGAGAAGAAAAAATATTTATTCTCCCTCAATCACTTTCAAGGAGGTATCATCAAATCGACACCCATATCTCTAGCTAAAGAGCCTTGTTGAAATTGCATTTCAACAAGCTCAATCTCAAAAACAGTTAGAGATCATTTGTCGATGGGCATGGGTCACCCATCTCTAAAAATTTCACAGCATAGATTCCTGAAACATAACTTTGGCAGCATTGTACACTGCACCTGCATCATCTGCACCCAGAGAAATTACAAAAGTTAATAACATCAAAAATTCAAAATAGCAATTATAGAATAGCAACTAGTAGATGCCAAAAAAATCAGTGCAAATTCAACATTTCTCTCATTCTTCAAGCCTTGAAGAGACTGTGAACCACCTAGAGGGGTCTCACCTAAGACTTCCTCAAATTGAGGATCTGAGCCCACACATAACGACACAGAGTTTTGACTTCAATGCCACGAACAAACTTATAAGATAAAGGCGGAATAATATGAGTCAACATGACAACCTCAATCATCTTACGAAGCACAATCAACAATTTGGAACTAATGGGTGTGACACTACTGTTTGCATTTGGTTGCAGCCACCTGTGAGTCTGTGATGGAAGGATGCAAAAGGTGAGACTAAAAAGGTCTTAAGCCATTAAATCTTTGAGATTATGTTTCCAACTCTTCTGTTTTTGCTGTCAAAAGCATATGTAAGAAGGGTCGTAAAGAAACTAATTATATTTTCACACTTCTCTCGTCCTAATGCTTGACTATCTTTTGAGTGGGGAGTAGGATCCCAATTCTTCCTTCTAAAGCATTTAACAAAAATAAGAAAATGAATTTAGGGAGGTATGGTTTGAAAGGCAAAATTAGCTAGTACCTGCAATTGCTGATAAATCATATGTAGAAGGCACATTGGTTTCCACCTCAATGGCTGCCTTAGCAGCAGCAACACCAACAGCTACACTTTGCATGACATTCAAACCTGAACACAGTGATGCAAGCAACCCACCCACTAAACAATCTCCAGCACCACTAACTCTCCCAACTGTTGCAGGAAGTGCAGGGAAATGCACTACAAACAACTGAGAACCTCCTTTATATGGACCAGAATACAGGTGTTGATGTATAGGGCATTTTCTGCTCACCATACCAAATAGCTCTCCTTTTTCATCCAAAGGTTTTGTGCCATTAAAGCACACTTTCAAACCAGAAGACCCACTCCCAGAACATAGGAATGCACCATCAGGTCCAAGCGTCACTAGCACATACTTGATACCTCTCTGCAGCAGAACTAAAATTGCAGGTTTTAGTTCCTTGAATAAGGATTCTATGGAATTCTTTGTTTTGTCAGGATCCCTTTGGATTGGGGGAAACTGGTTTTCATGAGATAAAGTGTTTGCCATTGCAACAAGTTCATGCTCATTGGGAGAGGCAAATGCTACCTATTAAAAGAAACAATGTGATAAAATCATGGTATTAGACATGAGAATACTATTTTAAGAACAGAATTCTAGTTCTAAGACCCAACTTTGGTTATTATCAATTAGTACACTAGTAGATACTTCCTCTGGACTTTGAAGTCGCTATATATTGGAATGGTGCATCAGTGCATGGTTCTTAAGAAGCTGGGAGAGAGAATTTAGCAAAAGTGCCTATATGCATTGATGAAGAAAACATAGAGAAGGGGTCAAGTGATGTATATTGGAAGCCTTTTAGACAACGCAGTGCAAACACAACATGGAAATTTTTTCAAGGTTATTAATGCTTTGAATTTTATGAAGCTGCCAAAACATGATGCAAGATAACGGTTGGTAGCAACAGAAGAATTGGAATGCCTTTATCATTTTTTTTATTGTTAAATGTTGCTTATTCCATTAAAATGTAATGTTAGGTTGCAGATTTCATTTTAATTTTTCTTTTATTGTAGAATCTTGATGTCCATCATCTCTTATAATTGATCATTATATATTTAAGATTGTCATCATACAATGTCCGGTTCGTGTGCATAATAACAGAACAGATTTTTATTACTTACGTAGTTGGCAATTGTGGCAACTCTTTTAGACTTTGTTACTGAAACTGGCTCAAACCATACTGGAACATCCAAATCAGCGGCCACTGAAATGTAAGGCACACATAAGTTTTTTAAAATCACAATGCCGAAAAACAGTAACAATAATTTGCTATCTAGCAAGGTAAGGGTATGTGAGATAAGGTGTTGCTTCCTTGAACGTAAACAAAATCATGTAAACTTAAAAATATCAACAAATGAAGCACACAGAAAATCAATAAAACAATACTTCCTCCAATGATCCCATCTACATTCCAGTGCAAAAGCCTAATATTTTTGAAGAACAGGATGAAAGACTAAATCCAACATGAGAGTCAAATGTTACCTCGCGAGAAATGTGATCGACTAAAGGGGGACAAAAGAAATTGGAAGATGATACACAATGTGAATGAATAGCATTAAATACATCAATAGATAATTAAATGACTATGTCAAAATATGAGAGGAATTTTTTTTAAGTAACACTCAAGACAGTCTCTGATACACTGAGCCTCCGCTTCCCCGCCCGGTACTTTAATTTCGTATTCGGTAAAAAACCTTCGCGATACTATAGCAAAGAGGAGAGCTCAAATATAAAAGTCCAACTGCCCTTATAGCCCCACCCAAAAAACCGAGCAGTTACAATATATTCAGGACGATGGACTTACTTCTACAAGAAGCCTCTAGAGCTTCAGGGCTCAAATTAGCATCAACCATCATCAAAGGTGCAGATTGTATAATGGACCTGAATTCCAGAATCCACTGAGGATTCACATATTTCTCCTGGTGTTGAGAAATCATAACAGTTAACACTTATGCCCCATGAGGCCTTGGTGTAGCAATACTTCTAGAAAAGATAAAGTATTTTTTGAAAAAGAATAATTTATAACATAGCAAAGCAATTGTATAAACTGATATACACATGCTAAGGTACATATGATGAATCCTCTCACTCACAATTGATTCCACACTAGCAACACCTGCTGACAAATCTCCATTTATGTCGAACATGTTGCATACAGAAGCAGTTGTAATATTTGGGCTTCGACGTATACCTGAGTAATTATATACATCCGTCACTCCATCAGTTGATTAATTTAAAGGCAACGTTGCACAATGTCAATTACAAAGTACAGCAAACTGATTCTAGGGAACATTGTTGTTTCATTTTATTGTTAGAAAACTCTATGATCCATAAACCAATGTTCTGCTAGCAGAATCCACTACTTTTTTTGCAAAGTATTACGTTAGCCAACAATTTCTCAACTCCTAAAAGAAGCATATTCTTTATACCCTGCCCGAGATAAGAGTCTCATATATGAGCAATAAAGTTATAACAAGAAGCTCACCTTCTGTCAGTAATCCAGCAGATCTCCATTGTTCCAACAATAGGTCTCCTGTTTGCACAAGCAAAAGCAGTCAATTTTGGCATAACTTGACATAGTTAAAGCTTTTGATTACACTGACAGATAAGTCACAAGCAAATGATACATTGGCTGATTTGACAACCAGAAGTTTCATGGGGGACTTAGTACTTTTTATATACGGGCTTAAGAGAAAATTTATATTAGTCAATTCGTATGCAAATTTGGAATTGTCAGGCTATTGCAAGAACGTGGGCTTATAAAGTAGAAACACGATACCCAACTACACACAGTCCATTACGTGTAGTGCGAGAAATGACATTGGGTTACAGAATTTCAAAGAAATTCAATCCCAACTTCAAGCAATAAAAGCACCTGGCAGGTCAGCTCCCAGAGCACTGATCATAAAAGATTTTGTTCCAAGCTTTAGCAGGCACTCAGCAATGTTTCTTGCTACACCTCCAAGCATAAATTCAACCTGTAGAAAAGACAAGGGCGCGGGGTTTAGAATAGTTTGAAACTGCAATGAGATAGATATCAAGGGCAACAATTATATTCATAGAAGTGGACTCACAAGTTAAACCACTAAAAAACCAAGATGCCCGTGATTGAATAGAATATATGAACTAAGGCATAAACATAGGGGAACATATACCTGACCAGAAAATGAATGTTTTGGTAACAAGGAAGCTCCAAATGCATATTCAACTTATATGGTTTTAATATGTGATAGCAAGGACGATAAAATAGAAGGTTAGGACTCCAAAAATCTTCTATGATAGGCCCCTTCCATGGCTTGCAAAGTTGCAGGTTCGGACATCGAATTATCTCCTTTAACAGCAAAAATTCAATGACAGAAGATTGGCAGACTATCCCTCTAAGACTCAATTTTTACCTTCCAAATGTAATAGTTTGCTGCCCATATATTGATGACAAATTATGCTTATTCAGTTATTCTGCTGTTGCTGTTAGCAATTAGAAAATGAGAAACAAAGTAATCAAGATACATGCCTTCATTGTTCCACTGCAGTTTAAAGCTCCTATTCGCTAATTGCTGCTATGAATATAATTCTACAATATTTCGCCGTTTACAATATTTTTCTATAATAAGAGATCTTCCTTATCTCTTGGTAGACATTGCCAGGTTCTTCCCCACATTTAATTTGTCCTTATTCGTAAACATTCGTTAGTATTTTATCTTATCATCAAAATCCAATTCAATTCTAGCACCACTATCATTTCATATCAACAATAATTAGAAACATTACTAGTTTATATGAATAATGAAATCATCACAATTCACAACATTACTAGTTTGTCACAATAGAAGGAGTATGCACAAATGCACAACATTCATGATTCAAGAAAATTAACCAAGTAATGAAATTATGCAGGAACTTAAGCAAACAACGTATACAATTCATCCAATTCAAACTACATAAAAAAAACAATCACTCGCTTTTATAAAGCAATAAATGCAATAGAATAAGTTTTATATGAATAATGGAAGGTAGTGATGAACTGATGACATATAACAGGCAAATCATCCAAAACAAACAATTTTTACATCACAATACTTCATCAGCCATAAATTAAATAAACTGAAGAAAGAAATGAAATTGTGGAAGTTAGAACAACTATGTAATTGAAGGAATTAAATGGAAAAGCATAATTAAAATTAGGAAACCTTGCCAGGAGTGGTACTGTTGGAGGTAGAAGGAAGAGAAGCAGTGGCATGAATATCAAACACCATGCCTCCAATTATCACCGCTAATCCCTTTGATTTCTTCATTTCTTCAATACAATACAAACAGAATGGTTTTTATTTGGGTTAGCCGCTCTTACTAGTTGGGCACAGCGGATCACTATTCAGTATACTAGCTTCACAATGGACACCCGATGTGTTTTTATTTCCTTTTTTTTGTGCTAGGGATCTATATGTCCAATATGAAAATTGATGTCACGATCTTCTAGAATTAGGGGAGAAATATTAACCAACGGTATTATTCCTTACTCTCCGTGGACAGGATATGACTATGAGTCGTTTGAGCCCTTGTTAGGTCATTAGTTCTTGCTCAAAAGTAAGACACTAATGTTTTGTTTTCCTTTGACTTATTTTTACTTATTTTCAACAAAAATAAGTTAAATTCAGCAAAATTTAATTTCAATCCTTAATAAAAATTAATGATTTCTGCGAAAATAAGTTCCGTTCAGCAAAAATAAATTTAATTCAGTAAAAATAAGTTCAGATAAACAAAAATAAGTTCGGATTAGCAAAAAATAAGTTGACAAAAACAAGGTGTAAGAGTTAGGTGAGTAGCTATTAGGAAAAGATGTACTTTATAATTGGCCTTGTTTGACTTCTTGCTAAGCTTGCGTGTCTTCATCTAATATATACAATAACATATCGTGTCGTGTCGTTTTATACCTTTTCATAATACATCTAGCCAATAAATTTTCGATTGTTCAAAACAAGGATAGGGAACGAAAAATTGTGACACAATTCAGATTTATAGAACGGATTGAGTCGGATTTGGTTCGGATATCCAATCCGTAGTGAGGGCTACTTAAAATAAGAATTCATTTCACAAGAGTCGTGCCCATGTATCTCCGTATTAATGGATAATTAGTCAACTAACGAAAACTGAACAATCTAATTGAATCATTAGCAGACAACAAAACCATTAACCAGCAATACCTAACTCCATTAATTTGAACTGTAACGACTAACGAGCTCAATAGTCAATAGTGTGGGATCCTCAATCACCATCCTCTATAACTCAGTAAGTCAATCAAATCTTACTATCAATCTTTGATTTATTTCTATCAATTATGCAGGATCATTGATTTCTACTTGAATTTAGTTATAATATTGCTCTCTTTAATTATTTGTAAATGATTAAGCTGCATAGTCAATTTAATTGAACCGTTTTTCAAGGTTGGATGATCTTTTTGATCCAGAGAATCAGATTGTAACTTTGAAATGCTCAATATTATCTTCAAGATTTCATGATCCTTGAATATTTTTAGACTATGGTGTAACTGAAAATGCTGATTTGTTTGCTCAAATGCATTTGATTATGCATAGTTGATTGCTTGCTAAGGACCTCAAAGACTTCTGGTCATTAATTGCTATAATCTAAATGATTACAACTGATGATTTGATTATATATGGAGGTTTCAATTAGGTTGTTTTAAAGACTAAAATCCTCCTTCAGCAGTTCAAAGCAGGTTCCTTGTTGTTTACCAATTCGACCGAATTACAGCATTTTGTTCCTGCAATATAGTGGTATACTTCATGGCTCTGATTAGAAGCATTGCAATTGTAGTGTAGTTATGATTCATGTAGATGTCTTGTCTATTACCTGCATTTGGCGTCTCTTTCGGATTCAAACTTAAATCGATCAAGTTGCCGGTCATGATTTATCATTCGATTCAGTGTTTGATCTGAAAGAGAAATTTGTGACAGAATAGTGAGTTAGTGATTGGTTGCATTCTTCAAGCTGTTATTGGAAAGTCTCGTGGTTGTTGCGATCGATTAGCTACTTCTGTTAGGGTACCAAGTGTTGGAAACTAATTATCTTTCCTGCACCAAGTAGACTGTCATTGGATAAACTTTGGATGTGAGTTGTTAATTGAGGTTGATGAACTCTAGGAAAAGCGATTGCAACGACTTAGATCAAAAATTGCAGCTAATGATTGAAACGTGGAAGTTTCAAGCAAGTAATGAGAAATTGTGTGTTGATTCTTCAACTATGAGCTAGTGTAATCGTATATTGCTAATCGTGAGCATGATGCCTCAAAAAGGAGGTTTGGTTTAATGGTTTATGCTGTTTTGATATCTTAAAATGGGAATTACAAACAATTTTACTTTTTTCAGGATTGATCATCTGTATTTTAATGGCATCAGCAGCCTCTACGGCCCTTGTGTCATATTCAGATTGTTGTCTTGGCTTCCAGCAGCACAGAAACAGATCTCTGATTAAACATGGAAGCTGGGGAGCATTATCATTACCAATCTTGCCTCTCTTTTCACGACACCAACGAAATCACAGAGCATACCTCAGAGCAACTCAATGCCCTCCAGTTGTTTGTGTCCACCATCCAAAGAGTAAGTTAGTAAGTAGAACTAATCTGTACTGTACTTATTTAATTAGGCAGGGTTTGTATACAATTTGATTTTCTGGTCAAATAGCTTTCTGCAATCTCTAGTATTGTGATGAAATGGATATTGATTCTTTTTTTGTTCACTAATATTCCGTCTGGCTATTGCTTGCTTCTTGATCTTACTGTATTTTCCATTTGCACTCGCATGTTGTTATATTATTATTCTTATGTAGTCATGCCTTGAGGTGAATCATTATTCATCCAACACTATGCAGTCATTCCTCAATAAGTTGTATCTTGGGTCCTCGATAGCATCAAATTAAGGCCACCACCAAAACTTTCATTGAACACTTTTGGCTGTGTAATCCTATTTTAGCTGTTAGCTACTTGTTTCAGCTACTACATTAAGCTGTGAACTACTCAGTTTCCTGTACTCCTATAGAGAAACCCCTGTCATTTCTACCAAAAAAATAGCTGTGCCTATTGGGTATACCCAGCCACAATTTAATTTATCACTCATTTGTGAAGTGTAGTTTCACTAATTTGCTAAAGTGCATGAACAATAAGTAATCAATGTATGATTTTGGGGCAAAATACACTTAGACAGTAGTCCTCCAGCAGTCCAGCATCCGGGTGAAAGCTCAAGGAAAGCGCATTGGCTGCCTTGATTTCTTAAGTCTTGTTGGGAGCTTGTTATTCTCATGGCATATAGCAATGTGCAATTAGTTATGATTGGTCAATCATCACCCCGTTATAAGAAATTTAGTACTCCATAGTTGTATAGAATGTTGCTCCTCAAGAGTATGAGGGACTGACAAGTTCAGTAGGTATTTAACTTGAAAGCACTATGAATTTAACTATTTAAGGTAAAATGCGGTGCTAGTATTGATCAATGTTGATTGTTAGGCTGTTAGAGCACGGTTGAAAATGCTGAATATTAAGCGCTATGACATAAATTTTGGACCTCTTTTTAGTGTTAAAAGAATGTAGAGTCTGCTGCAGAGTGCAGAGTATGCCATTTTTTAATTTGCTCTACCTATTATCTGGCGCAGCTTTAACAGTAACATGGAAGTCATGGGACAAACTGGTTCTGAAGAGCGAATCTCCTGTTCTAGTTGAGTTCTATGCAAGCTGGTGCGGGCCCTGTCAGATGGTTCATCGAGTAATTGATGAAATCGCGGTAGAGTACAAGGGAAAACTAGATTGTTTCGTACTCAACACAGACAATGACTTGATGGTGGCTGAGGAATACGATATCAAAGCTGTTCCAGTGGTTCTTCTGTTCAAGAATGGAAGGAAACACGATAGTGTTGTTGGTACCATGCCAAAGGAGTTCTATGTAGCTGCCGTTGAAAAATTGTTGGCTACTTAACGATCAGTAACCTTACAATTAAGTGAGCATCTTTGGTGGAGTTCTTTTATTCATATTGCTAATATGATTGTGGGGCAAGATTTACATTTTGTCCATGACTAATTCTTTCATAGTGTGAATATAAATCCCGGAGTATTCCCAAATTGGCAGTTTGAATTTATTTTTTTCCGTCAATTTTTTTTTCTCTTTGCTTTTCTACGAAACGAACTGAACTACCAAAGTATGAATTCATTGATTTTGTATATGTACCAGTCTAACACAGTAAAATGTCACAAAAGTGAGGGGGTTTGTTGATCACATCTATCAACTACATGAAACTTTTGTCCGGCTTGTGGGCATATTCGGCAAAACTAGCTGTAACTGTTGGCTGTTAGCTTTTGAGTAGCTGTTGGCTTTTGGGTAGTTGTAAGCTATGTAGCATGAGTACTTTTGATGGGTAGCCGTCCCTGAACCCGATTCGTCCCCGTGTTAGGGACGTTTCAGATTCTTCATGTTATAATTGGTCATACCCATTAATAATGTTTTTTAGTTTAGCCGTCTTCAATCCCCGTATCCGTATTCGTTTCGACCCCGTTCCCGACTCCGTACAACCTAGGCTGTAAGCTGTCAAATAGTAGCTGTTAGAGTTTAGCTGTCAATATAGCCTTTAATAATATAAGTGTTTGGCAAAGGTAGCGGTTGGGAAGTTGTTGTTATTATTATTATTATTATTATCATCATTATTATTATTACCACCACCACCACCGGTACTAGTACTATTACTATTACTATTACTATTATAAGATTGGAGTTTGGGATAGGAGTGCCTCATTGAATTTTAAGATGTAATTGCGTCGGATTATATTTATCAATAAAATTGGCTTCAGCCTTTCCATCAAATAAAAAAATTTGGAGGATATAAGTAAGATATATGATGGCGTCAAATAATTATTACATGAGAAGAGAATGGAGTGGAGAGATTAGAGTCAACAAAAAAATATGTGGGAGATGTGAGAAATAAATAGAGAGAAAAAAAATAGGGATAATAAAATAAAATAAAATAAAATAAAAATCCTTAATTTCATTGAAAGCTAGTTTAGAATTTGCAACGCTATTTTTTTTTAGCTTTCTACAAAAGCTACCTCTACCACTAACAACTACTTAAAACACTATCTCACCAAACATTCATAATTTTATAAGGTAGTGTTTTGACTTGGTCTAAAAGCTAAAAGCTACTTCAAAAGCTAGCACTCTGTATCCAAACAATAATACGGAATATTTCTTTTTTGTTGGTACTGAGATTAAACAGTTTTAGGAAGGCCATACCTAAACAAGTTTGTATAATTCTTATATAGTATATACTATATACTGCAATTATTTACTTTTTGGAATATCTGGGCTCTTGAGAAGCCACTTTTCTCGTGCATTTGAACTTATTATCTTGAACAACTTGATTAATATCCGCCAATTTAATATTCAATGAGTAGCTCGTTTATATTTCAACAATGGCTAGACAAAATCAGAAATCCACAATGGTCAATTATGTCGAATGTTCAAACATTTTTTAGTCATATTTTGCGAATACAAGTCATTATTTTGATTTGATTTCATCAATAATTAGATTACAATCAATTTGACTGAGGTAGTGTGTAGTGTGTACTTATCATTCGTTAATTCGGTAAATATAATCAACTTTAAGGGTAATATATAAGATATATACATATATTAATGGTACATGTATACATAATATTTGTATACGTGTCCATTAATGCCCCTCAAAATTAACTATATTTACCAAATTAACTTATTAATTAGATGTAAAATTTGCATCTAACAATTAAATACTAGAAATCCCTCCTTTATTATGTAAGTGTGTGATGACCACCCTTTTTTTTTTTTTTTTCCACCCGGTATATATGATACAAACCTTAGCTTTCGGCTTTACAAACAATCTACAATCTACAATCTCTATTCTCCTGACTCTTATGGTACCTTAAATATTGTTAATGACCTTAACCGGCCTACAAAAATAAGAAACGTATTGTCTCGTAAGTACTCAATTCTCCCAAACGAAGACTGTGATAGACGAAAATAGCAACATTTCAGTGACTCATGATCATGAAGTTGTGAACTCGATCATATATGACTATGAAAGGATAAATAGTGAGAAGTTAGTAGCTCCTAAAGTTTTCGGAGTAATTGTACAATTCAAAGGCTTGACTTGTGTATGTCTAACCTTCAACTTGATCCACATATTAGCCCACTTTCATTGACCCCCAGCCCCCAAAGCCAAAAGATTTTGTCTTTTGGACGAAATAAAAGATAAAGAGCAGTTGAATATCATGCTTTTTTATAATAACAAATAATATTTTATAAATCGTAATACAAGTAGGTTTATTACATCAAGAGGGTTCGAATTTAATTAATAAAATTATATACTATGTGATAATATCATGACTTACTTTATAATTACGGGTTTATTACGTACAACAACATATGTATAAGTTAAATTTTAATACGAATAAAAGAGAGACGAATATACGGATATGGAAAAATAAATGGTTCATAGAGCGCAGCATCTTTAATTTGTTGTTGATCACAAGAGTGCATGCAATAATAATAGTAATCAGCAATTGACTTGGTTGAGTGAACATATATGGTGTCATATTGAGCTCGCGTACCACAATGCATGAGTGTACTCTAATTCAATCAAGTGTTTCAATTCGACTAGATCATCCGCTTAGTTTGGACCACCTTTGAAGTTTAAACCTGTCCACATCAGTAGTCATAGGCATATATAGCATATAAGCATGCATTGATAATAATCTCACTTCGCATAATTATCTAGTTAATTAACGAGCCAATTTTTATATACCCTTTAATCTTCTCTAACACGTACTTATGCTCAAATGCTCAATTTAATGTGCCTAAACATGTATTAGCATGAAAATTCTTCAGTGGACAGTTAAGTTTATAATATTACGACATTGATTATAATATGCAAATGCAACTAGCAAACGTTGTTAGAGCTAAACATACACTGTAGTAGCATTTAGTTTGGACTGCGCTGCTCAAACATAGTTGGCAACAAATTACTCCATAAGTTCGTTAGTTTAGTTTTAGCAAAGTACCGGTAACGATATCACTATCAGAAAATATCATATATATATACTATCTTTAATTCAAAATAAATATAACAAATTATTTCGTAATTTCTTACATTTATTTTGAACCGCAAGTGTAGCATATAGTCATATGGCCCATATAAACAAATAAATAAACCAAATTAATTAATTAAGGTTCTAGATGCAAAATAACTGTGCATGTGAACAAATATTACAATAGCATGATGTGGATCTACAAAACAAACACGTTAAATTAAATAAGAAAATATAGATATTTAATAGCACATATTAAAATGAATATATATTTAGGGTCTGTTTACTTCAACTTAAAATCAGTTCAGTTCAATTTAATTCAGCTCTTCTTTTATTATGCTATTCATTAATCCTTCATACAAAACTTTCAGTTCATTTCAGTTCAGCTCCAATCAGTTCAGTTCATTTCAACTGTTTTCAGTTGAAGTAAAGACAACCTTCTACTTTATAATCATCGTGTATAAACTCAAAACATATATCAACATATGTATGTATAAGCATATACACTAGATGAAGAATGACGGTTATCATATGTGCAGTTAGTTGATAATTGAATATTGTTTTCCTTAATTAATTATTCAATTATTTATTGATTTATCACTAAAGATGATGTCATTGACACTAGCGGTGAATATGGTTGCCGGCGACTCGGAGAGCAAGGGACGAATTGGGATATACCATGTTCTTCATGTATATATGCATGATAATTTAAACTATACGTGTGAAATTAAATTTTTTAATTTACGTACGAAATCTGTACTCTTTTTTAAACTAGAAATACATGTAAGTTTCCATCAAAAAAAGAAATACATAATATATGTGGGATAATGAGAGATTCAATGCCGGACATTATTAGGTTAATCAGGAGAAAATGAGCATCGATCTAACAATTCATTCCCAGCCATGAAACATTTTTTATATACAAATTATATGATCCTTAGAAATTAAAAGACAATATGAGTATAAAGTGATTTTAGTTATATAAGTAAGAAAAAAAAACTTTTGAAAGTGAAAAGGTAACAAAGTAGAAATTTGATTAGGCTATATATTTGATGACTTAAATATGAATAAGCATCTATCGATTACACATTGAACCACATTGTAGAATTGAAAATGCCCAAATATAGTGTGCATAATTCAACACGTTGGTTTGTGAGTGGCCACATTATTATTGTATTGGTTTGTAAAGTAAAACATATATGTCCCTCCCCACATAAGGGGCACACTAATTAGAAACGTTTGGCCTAAGCTGTTAGAGTCATATATATATATATATGTAGGTGAACCATTATTGTTTAAATAGACCAATCCTTGAAAAATCATGGCAACACTAAAGTTCTAAACACATAAAATAACTCAACACGACCTAGCTAGCAGACTACGTATCTAGTTTAATTTAATGTTTAAATTAAAAACAAACATAAGATGAAAGATGCATCAAAAGTCATATAATCTTTTCAATATAATAATCAACATGTAACCAAATAAGGAGTAAACAATAATAATTGTACAATTGTAGAGAATGAAACAAAATAAACTTGGGAGTGAAATGGTCAACTTGCATAATTAAGCAATAAAAAAATGTCATAATATTGGACCTTTCCTTACTCCTTAGTCTGAGCTGTGATGTAAGCAAACTTAGCTGTCTACTACAAACTTCTCCTATAAAAGAGTTACGGTACTCTGATCGATCTCTTCATCAATTATAAAATCATTATATATATATATACATATAAACTCTTTCCTGTTGGTCAGATAAGAAATTAATTAAAGATACATAATAATAACAGAAGAAAAACCATATGTCATTAGACCCACCACCGCCGCCGCCGCTGCCACCACCAATGGGTGAAGCAAACAAAGTAATAGCAGATTTTGAAGTTCCAAAGAAGACTGCTAAGAGAAACATGTTTGCTTTTGCTTGTGCTACTTTGGCCTCTATGACTTCTGTTTTACTTGGCTATGGTAATTATTATTATTTTCAACCTCTCTTTTCCTTTATTTGTTTTAATTTTGCACGTAAATGGTACTAATTAATGTGTTCAATTATTCATGTAAAAACTAGGAGTGGAACAAATTTCCATCGATCAACTGCTAGTAGTAGCCTTTTAAGTCCACACACTGCACTTCTCTTTTGTTGTTGCACCTCGAAATCGTATATAGAATTTATGTTATTTTTAAAAGGAAAATCGATATATACAGGCATAAAACAACCCCTAGTTAGTATAATGATCGATTTTAGAGGTGATATAATATTTTCTAATCAAACACTAATTATATATATATATATATATATATTGATCAACATGCATGTGATATATCATGCATCTTAATTAAAGCCGCGCCGGCCCTAGTGTTTAGAGTATCTTAGATTGATGCACTCTCGATCGTATAGTCTTCAATATACATGCATTTGTCATATTTATAATAGGCCAAATTTCTTTTTATTTTATTTAATAATTATCCTACACTCCTATATATATATATATATAT
>PYUH01000100.1:441351-454192 GCA_016808085.1 Suaeda aralocaspica
GCCGGCCCTATGTTTAGAGTATCTTAGTTGATGCACTCTCGATCGTATAGTCTTCAATATACATGCATTTGTCATATTTATAATAGGCCAAATTTCTTTTTATTTTATTTAATATTATCCTACACTCCTATATATATATATATTTATATATATATATATATATATATATATATGTAAAATTCTAGCAACTATATATGAGTTGATATATATGATACATTTTGTTCAGGTGAAAAATGAAGTGTCATATATATTCACACCTAAAACTTTACAATTTGTTTGCGTTATTACCAAGATATATAATGTAAAAACTATGAATACTATAAAATCTGACAATTTTATAACATAAATTAGGAATCTTTTGGCATGCAAAATAAACAATAAGCAAGTGGATAGATGTTAGTTGATCGTTACAATCGGTCTCACAGTTAATTAGTCCTACTTACTACCATATGTACGACCTATATTCATTATTCAATATACAACTCAAATATTCAATACAATAGTAATAATATAATAGGATGAGACATTGTGACCATATGACATGATATGATTTAATTAAGGATTTGCGTAATTATTGCATGTATGTACGTATTATTGGTTGCAACTTACAACTCACTTCTTGGATTGTAGACGTACTTGGAGACTGTAGTCAGTGTGATGAATTGAATTTATTAACATGCATATGTTGACCTTACTTTCCTTGTGAACAATTTAATAATCTTAAAATTAAATGCTTCTTTAATTATATATCCTTGTAATTATATATTCATCACTTTACTTATGATCGATTTTACTCAATGATTATATAATACAGTATGATTGCTCTTTATGTATCCCTCAATTTTTTGATTATTTTTTTCCCAAATCATAAAAAGTTAAAATAGTAGGAGTTCAAATATCATCCTTTTTTCGATTCTTTTTCAACATAATTATATTAGTTAGCTAGTTTAGTTAGAATTCAATTAAGTTTGATCAATAATAACCCATTTGATAGGGTATAAAATAAATCTATATTAAACTTTTGATTGAAATGATTCTTTGATAATGTTTGATCCATATATAACACTTATAAATTAATAAGTTGGCGAAAACGGTAACTTAAAGAAACAAGAACTAAATAGTGTACGTAATCTACAGCATGTTTTCGTTGGATCATGTTATGGTGTACTGTGCAATCTAGAGCAAGCTTGTTGAATCAAATATATATACTGTATAATTCAAAGTACAAAGCCCAAATTAAACCACCTTCACAATTCACAATAGCGTGCGTGCCTTGCATAGTTGGTTACATGTAACACTTGACATCCCAAATGTATGCATGAAATAAAAATACGTATTTATTTACTACAAATTATAAAATGTTAATTTACTAAATACATTTTTGTACATGTAACTTGAATTCCCACGGCCACAGATATCGGAGTAATGAGTGGAGCAGCATTGTACATCCAAAAAGACTGGGGAGTTTCGGACACACAGATCGAAATTTTGATAGGTATCTTAAACGTCTACTGCCTAATTGGTTCCTTTGCCGCAGGCAGAACCTCTGATTGGATAGGCCGACGTTACACAATTGTACTAGCTGGTGCAATCTTCTTCGCAGGCGCATTGCTAATGGGATTCGCCACCAACTACGCCTTCCTAATGGTGGGGCGTTTTGTTGCTGGTATTGGTGTTGGTTACGCTCTTATGATTGCTCCTGTTTATACTGCTGAAGTTTCCCCTGCATCTTGTAGAGGGTTCCTTACCTCATTTCCTGAGGTTTTTATTAACAGTGGTATTTTACTTGGGTACGTATCAAATGTCGCGTTTTCAAAATTTTCTACTAATATGGGTTGGAGGTTAATGCTAGGGATCGGAGCCATCCCTAGCATATTCTTGGCTGTTGTGGTGCTTGCTATGCCTGAGTCACCGAGGTGGCTTATCATGCAAGGAAGGCTTGGAGAGGCTAAGAAAGTGCTTAAGCGCACCTCGGACTCACCCGAGGAAGCTGCACTCCGCCTCAAAGAAATTAAGGAGGCAGCAGGAATACCAGCTGAATGCGATGATGACATTGTTGTGGTTACAGTTGATAAATCAAACAAATCTTCAGGGCAGGGAGTTTGGAAAGAGCTCTTCCTAAACCCTACACCCGCAGTGAGGCGCGTGGTAATCGCAGGCATTGGAATTCATTTCTTTCAGCAGTCTTCGGGTATAGACGCTGTCGTTTTGTACAGTCCAAGGATCTTTGAAAAGGCAGGAATTACAAGCGACTCTAAAAAACTACTTGCAACTGTTGCCGTAGGATTTGTTAAGACAATGTTCATATTAGTTGCAACATTTATGTTGGACAAGTACGGAAGAAGGCCTCTATTATTAACAAGTGTTGGGGGTATGGTCATTAGCCTAATAACCTTGGCTACATCTTTGACCATCATTGATCAATCTCATGAGACGATTATGTGGGCTATAGCGTTGTGTATAACCATGGTTTGTGCTTTCGTGGCGTTCTTTTCAATTGGGTTAGGTCCCATTACATGGGTCTACAGCTCTGAGATCTTCCCATTGAGGTTAAGGGCTCAAGGTACAAGTGTGGGTGTAGCTGTTAACAGGCTTGTGAGTGGTGTAATTTCAATGACTTTCTTGTCATTGACCAGTAAAATTACAACAGGTGGCGCGTTTTTCATCTTCGGAGGAATTGCTACCATTGCTTGGTTGTTCTTCTTCACGTTTTTGCCTGAGACTCAAGGGCGTCAGCTTGAGGATATGCACGAGTTGTTCAATGATTTCAGGTGGAGGGAGTCACTGCAAGGGAAGAAGTTAAATAATGATGAGAACGGTACACAACAGGAGGGACAAAATGGTATTGGCAATGGCCAAAATATACAGTTAGGAGCAACTACCGCCACAACTAACAGTAATTAGGATTATGTTTTAATTTCGTTTTGCAAAAGTGTATGTACAAGCAATTAATCAAGTATAGTCATGTCATGTTCGGAAAAAAAAAATGGCGAACATTCGATAGCAATCAATTAAAGAAAGTAGTCGTTTTTAAAAAATATGCAACAACATGATGTCGTGCACAAGAGTGTTACGTACATGTAATACTATGAGCACAATTGTTTGTACTTCAAAATTAAAGAAAAGAGTGTTATTTTACTAATTAAACTAATATACAAATGTTGGCCAGTAGGTGTTACATAAAGTTATCTTGGTGTGGTTTCATGTAACACAAAAAATGGAAGTTTTTTCATCTTTCTCTTAATAATTAATAAACATGGAGTATCTCATTATAAAAATCCATGGGTCTAGCCAGCTGGGAACTCCGACTGCACGAGCAAATTAAAAAAAAAAAAAAAAAGAAAATCATTTATGTAAGCGAAATAAATGGGTTATTACTTATTAATACAGGAGTATAGTATAGTATAGTATAGTATTGTATAGTATAGTATAGTATAGTATAGTATAGTATAGTATAGTATAGTATAGTATAGTATAGTATAGTATAGTATAGTTGCTGAAAGATGACAAAACCTCAAATGGAATTAAAGAACTCTCAATAATTTGGGGATAAAAATAGTGCCATGAATTTGACTTGTTGTGGTCCAAGATGCTATTAAATTGGAGCAAATGTAATTTGAAATTGCCATTATCGTCGGTATAAGCACATGGCCAACATGGGTCATTGTTCTTATATTATTGAATTCAACAGTAATAGCAGGTTTTTCAATAACTATACTCTAGGTATCTTGCAATTTGATGTACAAAAGATCTCGTGATGTGAGTTATTTTGGTTCCTATTACTAATAATGAATAGTTTTTTTTTTTTGGACAGTTCTGATCTCTTGCTGTTTTGGCACATATGAACAAAATTAAATTGAACACTATTTATCACTTAGAAATTTGAAATACGTTAAGATATATCTATCATATAGGTAAACTATCCACTTTTAAACGATAATCTTATTTAGTATACTTAGTTTTATAATCTTTTGTAGTGATGGATAGTCTACTCAATGAATAGATTTACTCTGTAAAAAGAAAAATAATTGGCAATGCACAACATCCAAAATGCAAAACTTGATTGAAGCCATTTTCCCAACAAGTATAATATAGCAGCACTTATGTGTGTAAATGACCACTTTGTGTGATATTCTTGCTCTCTAAAGAAGAGAGAACTGAGGAAAGAACAAGTAGCAAATTAATTACAAACCTACAGAACGAATAACAATCGTGTTGTGTTTGGCAGTTGCCACCCATCAAATCTTACCAACATTATTCAGTAGTGGAAACAACTGAAAACAAACCACAGTCCACATACCTACATACTGCATTGCGCATGAATTCAAAGGAGATCACATATTTAGCACAAGTATTTCACGTAACGTTACTAACTGATCAAGTTGACAATCAAGTTAACTATTGTAAGTGCTATTCAATCATTGTCTAGCAACCAACTTCGCGATCCCAAAAGATGGTCCCACCACTATACAGCCAGCCAACGTTGAAGAGTAATAGGATGAGAATTCGTATCTCGCTTTTAAAGGCCAATTTAAACGATGACAACATTAGTCCAAACAGAAAAAAATTGCTAATAACTGACATGCTGTAAAAGTCTTGCCACGAGGGAATAACAAAAGAAAATTAAACGACAAGCTTGAAACGATAGCCTGAAAATTACATGTACATGTTGATAAGTTTAAGCAGTCATTGTCAAAAGCATGTTTTGTGGTTTCAAAGCTTTAGTTATACATATATGTCTACTTTAGGATTCAATGATTCATTTGTTGTGCAACACCTACTGGAAAAGGGCTCATGTTCATCATTTTATTATTCGAGAGCCTCATCTTTTGTTTAGTGGTGGGGTGGTACCAACCTTTCAGTTTTGGTTGTATTCGGGACACCATAAACACTGTCCACCTTTTTCTTTTACCACACCAAGGCAATTTCCCAGTAACATCATTATATGAACTTGAAGAATGTCCAAATAAATTGGGGTTGTTTCCGTAAACATATACAGTATTATAGAGATATCGCGTGTGGACACAAGAGGTGAGATCCCATCCAAGCATCCACACTTCCAAGGGATTTGATGTACTCCTGCTAATGGCCACCAAACCATTTCCTTGGAAAACAATACTGAAACCTGGGTTGGATTCAATGTAATGTGTAGTATACATTAGATCATCAAGAGAAGTAATGTCATTCTGGCACATTATAACAAACAAAAGTTCATTTTTTTTTTTTTAAAGACATTCTTAATTGAATGCAAGCATTTTAATGCACTCAAAATAAAGGAAAAACATCTCGAATTCTCAATTCTTGAGGAAAACTATTCACTTTACACAGAAGAATGTGCACTTCATTGATATTTGCAGAACTATGTTGCACCTATACAGACATCCAAAGAAACTTCACACTAAAAATACTTCTAATTTTGTTGACTGAACAAGCCCCTAATCTCAATGTTGCGATTTCCTCTAGAAAAAAAATGGAACCATGCCACGAGGTGACAAAGAAGAAATAATTTACAATCTTACCTCATATATAGGGGATATAACTACTTTTCTATTCCCTGCTGCAAATATTGTATCAAATCATATCCTGCAGTCG
This sequence comes from Suaeda aralocaspica, assembly GCA_016808085.1. NCBI lineage: Eukaryota > Viridiplantae > Streptophyta > Magnoliopsida > Caryophyllales > Amaranthaceae > Suaeda > Suaeda aralocaspica. Next base: position 446,944 of record PYUH01000100.1, read on the forward strand.
TCCATTTGTTATAGGCATCAGTACATACACGGATCATGAAATTGGCTGCTTCACGTTCGCTCATCTCAGGATGAAATCTCTTCCGTAGATTGCCAATGGGTTCGCCCCTGCTGAAGCACGGCAACCCACTGTCTGCCATCATTGATACGGTGCTGATAATCCCATCCATATTACGACGAGCAGCAAGATAGCCCTTAACACACAATCTGTAACAAAAACCGTGAAATGTTGGTAATGTTCTGAAGGTATATCACCTATAAAGAAAACAGAAAGATTGTCTATTCAATTACCCCACAAAAAGATTCCAAGTTTCACTTTTCATAGTCCCTGAAGGATCAAGCAGTTGTGTCATCTCATGACTCAGCTTGAAATGTGCACTCTCAAACCGCATGTTTCCACCAGGAGATGTTTCCAGGATGAACCCAAAATCTATGTGAACAAGCCTTCCAACACTGCATCAGCAAATTTCATAACCAGCATTAGTTTTGTCTCTAATGCTTTGAGTCTCTGACAGCAGGCATATACAAGAGTAAGACTTTCCAAATCAACAGTAAGCTTCATTTTCATTCCAAAACTCTCCAATTTTGGAGGGATAGCCGTTTATTACATAGAGAAGGAAAATATATCCTGCCCTCTCCCTCTCTGTTCCCTGCCTTCCCCCCCACCCCTTTTACTCAAACAAGGAAACAACTCCTCCTTTTCCCTTCCCTCCCTTGTCAATCAGTTTCCTTATATTCATACAATGCATAAGAGTTAGTGTTTTTTTTTTTTTTAATAAACAGAAGAATCAAAATTTTCCCTCAGAGTAAGAAATCATGTAGGCAGAACTTTCACTCTGTGTTCAGTATCAAGCACGGAAAATAAATATGTATGCAGAAACAATTACATAGGTGTTTGCATAGTATATAAGAATCACGATATCCTTATTCCAGAAAAATACCGGCAGGTCCAGATATTTTCCATGCTCTCAATCAAACTAACTATACCACTAGTTCAAACGTCAAAACAACGAATATTTAGCCCATCACTTCAATTGGAACCAAAAAGCACCATCAAAAAGAAAGGAGGAAAAAAAAAAGAAAAAGAAAAAAAACAGAGAGAGAACAAGGAAGTGATTTTTAACGGAAAGTATTCCTACAAGCCAACACCAGACAACGCACCTATCAAAAAGTAAGTTTCCATTATGCCTATCTTTCGGTTGAAGTAAAAGACTGGCCACAGCATAACCAGCACTGCTAACAAGGAAATTCTCCCGAGCAGCTTCAAAGCTCGATGATCCAACAGGTCCAAAATCTTGCTGGAATATCTCATACAAGCCACCATCATTAGTTTCACCCATCTGACTTCTACTCCGTGTATTAGGCACAACCTGCATAAGAATGCTCTCAAGAATCACAACATCAACAATAAAAAAAAATGTTCATAAATGATCCTAGGCCCAAAACTAGAAAGTCAGTAATTTGAGCATGCATGCCACTAAGCGATACAAACCATACAACCTTTAGAATAATACAAAAAACATCTTTGCAAAATTTTACCTCTATTATTCCTCTCTCAGGACCAGTCGGGAGAACTCCATATGGGAAAAGATAAAGATTCAGCCCAACTGCTTGGAAAATGTCTTTGAGGAGAGCAATCACTTGTAAAGCTAAAACATCTTGCCGACAATCATCTCCAACCTACAACAATACAACCCATTCATAAATGCATCTTGACATCAAAATCTTTAGAGACTTACAGATAGAGATACAGAAACTAAGCTGCCCTCAAACATAATAAAAGGAGAAAATTAATGAACAAATAGATAAAAGGCGAAAAAAGGTGCACTAGATAAATTAATACACGACAAATGAAAGAAATTGTTATTTTCATGTTGTTATATTGGGATATAGGATTACATTTAAACAAAGATGATTAAAGCTTATGATACATAACAGTTTTAACATCGATTAATTCAGAACTCATGTCCTCCAATTATAAGTTATCTTTGTGTTGAAAATGAAGCAATAAGCTTGATGCATCCCAGAATCTTAATAATCAATGTCAGTATCTACATGTATTCTTATTATCAACAGAGACTAAATTGTAATCTCTGGACACGTCAAAGTTTACAACTCAAAAATCTGTTAGCTTCCAAAGAATAATTGTAATGTTTAAAGTATTTTTAAAATTAGATAACCCTAACACAAAAAAGAATTATGAAGTTTACAAGTTGGTGGAAACTACCAAATTTCTTCACAAAACATCTTAAAATATTCAAACCATGTGTTAATTCTTATATCTTTTGGAAAAGATCTCCACTAATTCTGTTTTTTTTTTCGCAGGCTCAACAATAAAAAATAAATTTAAATTCATACAACTCATTGCAAAATCCACCTAACTTCAATACCTTGAAAATACAAGCTTGGGGTTTCACATTGTTTGGGTCTCCTCCTCTATCAATCACATCAAATGTGATCATAATAGGAACTTTAGCTGCTGACTGCAAAGGAATCCCACTATCAACCTGAATGCCTCTAACAAGCTTATTTGGAGCAGTAGGAAGGTATAGGTCATCTCCCTGCAACTCAATTTTCTCTAGTTCCCTAGAGAAAAATAAGAAAAATAAAAATAACAATTATACAACAGACAAGGATAAGTTTGATAATATATTCAATCCTAAAAAAATTCATACTAAGAATACCTTCGTATACCAGCACGCCGCTCCTCCTTTGGAAGTGGAAAAAGCTTACCAGAGATAGATGTAACTTTGTCAAAGAAATCGAATTCTCTCTGAAAAATATCCAGGGCTTTTGGGCTGAAACTGTCAATAATTCTCTCCCTTACTTGAGGCAATAAAGCCAGGAATGCACTATTCTGATACAAGGACAATCGTTGTGTTAGCATCAACACTCCGTGTGTATAATTTCAATAAAAAAAATGCTCAAATAGATACAGCAATCCTAATGCAAGAATATCAACAAAAATAAATGAATAAATAAATAAATAAAGTCAACACGCAAGCCTTTGTACCTTAGGGTGGTGCTTCTAGGTGCACCACTTGTAGGAAGTTGCACCCAGGCAACCAACAGCTTTTTTTTCTGATTGCCTAGAAGAGCCTTATGTCTAGACATGGCTCACGTACAAATATTAGTAGTATAAAGCTAAGGTTCGATTGGGCTTAAAAAATATTATCAGGAGAGAAAAAAGGAGTTGGGGGAGGACCGACTGTTCCTTTTCATTACAGTTTCAAAGCAAGTTTATCAGGTTTCTTCAAATCCTTTATAGGTCTTTCTAATGTTTGCATAATATACATTTACACGTTCATAAAAGAACTAAAAATGAAGATAATATTAGACAAAGCATAATGCATGAAGAACTCTGACATACCTTCTGACTATCAACCTCTTTGCTCCCTTCTGGTTCACATGTCTCACCCTACCATCATTGCAAATTATAATTAGTCACAACATATTCAGAAACAAGTGTTGATGTTCATCGCTAGACTAAAGGTGAAACTGCTAAAGTAATAACATTAATACAGCAGCAACAGGCCCAAATGCACCCCATTCCTAGTACCTGTAAATGCCATATGAGAATATGAGCAAACACATCACTTCGCTGAGCTGCCCGGAGCAGATATCCTTCAACTAATCTCTATAAGGAAACAAAAACAAACAGATAAATAAACATATATTTTAGATAGTCGTAATCTAGATTCAAAGTCACCAGAACTTAAATTAATACACAAGCTAAATAGCCAACCACAGAAAAATTCAGAATGGAGGATAAAAGAATCTGGACAAATTATCTAAGCATTTTGTTAAAAGATCAGGGCTATTTAAAAGCTATAGATTCAATATGAAAATGAAAATTTTAGCTAGCAGCAAAAGCAGGATGAGGCGGACAGATGATCACAACAATAACGCAGAAATTGTTGAAAGTCAAAAGTTTAATGTAAGATTTCTTTTGCTGAATCTACAATTACAAGCAAAAATAACTACATAAGTAAACTACACTAATGGTAAATATTGGATATAATACCCCATTTACACTCATTAAACTCACTTCTAAATGAAAGATACGACACAATCAAAAGGGCATTCAGAAGTTTACCCCTTCATCGTAGCGCAAAGCCTGCACTAGCTGAGGCATGAAAAATGTAACGCTTTCAGGAGGATATGATTCTAATACCCTCAGAACATAGGCCATCACACGGGGATGGCCCTTATATGCAGGGGTAAGGAAGTCAAGAGCTTTCGTTATTGAACAAGCAGCCCAGTGAGGCAATTGTTGCAGCAGCATTGAATTGTCATCCACTGCCTTTGGGGTGACAAAGTATGCAAGTGCCTCCGGTATGCATCGAAGTTCCAAAATATTAACCTGCAACAGTATACACAACATTAATGTAACCATGGGCTCTAAAGAATATAACCACATTTATTAATAATATACACCATATATATTTAGGTCTAGATAGAAATCAAAGAAACCTATTTCCTCAAAAAGGAAAACAAAAGCCAAGTAGGAAGTGTGGTAAGAAAATTGTGACTAGCTTATTGACCTATCGAAAGGCAAGAGTAGTCATTTAGCCTTATTTTAATTGAGTTGCTCTAAGTAGTATCCCCCCTGAGGTTTCGGATTTTCTAAGCTGCACCCTGTCGTTTAAGATGCCACGTGGTACCCCCAAGTGCAATCAATAACTATATGATACCCCTACTGTTCATAGAGACCATAAAAACTCTATTAATATTCGTGTCAAAGCACAAATCCACCACAACTACCACCCCTAAACCACGAAACTGCCACATAAATCACTTGCAAAACCCAAAAATCACAACAATCACCACCCCTAAACAACAAAACCTTCACAGTAGCCTCCTTTTCTCTATCAATTTTGCAAAATTGTTGTGATATTCAGTTTCGAAGGTTGTTCTTATGGCATTTTTGAAAGTTTAGGAATAATGGTTGTTACAGTTTTGTGTTTTTACATGAAGATTAGCAAAGCTTTTAACATCTGATAGTGGCAAGAACATTAGATAGCCTCTAATTGCACTTGGAGGTACAAAGTGGAAATTCTATTTCCCTTCAAGAGCACCATGTGGAACTCTTCAAAAAATTGGGTGCAACAAAGACAAAAAAAACTCAGACTCTTAAAAAAAACTATTATCAGTGGGAAGTCCTATATTGAAGAACATAAGTCAAAGCTTTGGTTTTAAGAGAGCAAGAAAAGGAGAAAAATAACAGAATTAGGTCTATAAGGAAGTCGCCATAGATCATACCATTCTTAAAAAACCTAATCATTCCATTCTTAAAAAAACTAACAAGGAAATTAACCTATATCAGCCACTAGCGGCCAGAAAAACAACAAAAAAGTCAATCTAATTAATAGTACAAATGATCAGTTGCAAAAATTTAACAGCATCCACAAACGTTAAAGCGACATAGCAATAAAAGCAAGTCTTGCAAGGCCTATTATAGCTTTCCCAACAACAAATGAGATAAAAATATGCAGCCAATAGCACCCACCAAACATAAAAAAGACACTAAAAAATTTCAGACACGGTTTGAAACTGATTGCAATATATAAAAAAAAACACACCTGAACCAGCTGAGTTATCTCAGCCTTCAGAGTTGCATTAGCAGGGAACCGTGAGGCTAATGACAAAGCAATTCGAGGATCCACAGAAAATGCTGTCCGGACATACTCAACCCATTTTTCAGAGCTAATTCTAGATCGAGGTGTGTAATCCCTAAAAAAAAAATTAAGCAATTGAAGTTTTGATCTTCAACTACAGAAGCACATTACCAACATCACAACACATTGACTATATAATTTGCATAAGCAATTACTTTGAATTAGTGGGTTGTGCCCAAACTTCAAGTCTGTCAGCTTCATGTTGGCACAACATCAAAAGCAAATGCTTCCGCCTTTCCCTCCCAACAGCATAGTTTTCTAAGTAGCCCCAAACAGGATGGTGATGATCACTCTGCAAGGAATTCAATATAAATTACTTGCATGGAAAGCACAACAGCAGAAATCAATAATTATATTAATGAATGAAAAACACAAATGAAGAACAGTGATCATACCCCCTCACCCAAAGAGCTCCCATTTTCAAGAGCCTGTCCTTTGGGATCTGATGTATTATTGCTTTGCTCATTCATAAGAAATTGAACAAATGAAGAAACAGACTGCGCTTCACTTTGAGCAAAATTTTTACTTCTTGTGTCATACCATTCAGGCTCAAAAGAAAACCATCCCAAACAAGCCCTGCAGAAAATTGTCTTCAACATATTACAAACTTGTTATTAAAAAAGAAAAGGAAGGGGGTGAGGGTGGAAGTTGATAAGCTTTTTAAATTAACTCTAAACCCAAAAACAGAATCTGTAAAGGTGATTGCCAGCAATAGAATAAATACAGAACAATAGTCCAATGAAATTCAGTAGTGAAAATCATAGACATGCTATTGTAAACTTTCAAATTTGATAAAGTAATACAAGCATTTGAAGCAAACTACTGAATACAACAGTAAAGTAGGGGAAATGAGCACAAAATAATTCTTTACACTTTACTTTAGCCACGTGGAAGACAACATGACCTATTTTCTGATAAAGTTATGATTCGCAGATTCAAGTATTCGGGAAATGGGTGATTTTTGGCAATAAGTTATTACAACAAACAAGTAATTGCTTATTCCATCAGCCACAGATATCCCTAAGCATTACCTATAAATACGGTCTTCCAGCAGCTGAAGGCCTGTTCTGAAGTTCTGCAAATTACCTTGGGATTGGCAAGAACAATACTTTAGCCCGAGAAGCATTAAAGTGAAAAATGTACCCGTAGCAACAGGGTGCTGGGAAAACCTCCACGGAAGTTTTGTGGTTCCTTGAAACATCCTACCGAACAGCATCATTTGTTCGACGCTATTATGTCTAACTACCTACATTTCATTATAAAAAAATGTGACTATCCTTTACAATAAGCATTGCCTAGTGAGCAAGCCACAAAAATTCACTGTTAATGATGCAGGCATGCAGCTAATTAGATAAACCTAATAATGGTTGCAGGAGAGAATGTGAAATTCTATACAGGTCAATTACAACAACAAAAATGCACATGCAGCAACAATGTTTGCAACAGTCTAGAAGCCACAAATGCAAGCATCTCATATGTACACCTAACAGGAACCAAGGTAGCAATCTAGGAAATACATGAGCATGCAGAAAGATATTGCGAGAACCTGCCCCCCCCCCCCCCCCCCCCCCC
>PYUH01000100.1:455324-532495 GCA_016808085.1 Suaeda aralocaspica
CCCGCCCCCCCCCCCCCTCCCCCCCTTTCTCTCTCCCAAAACAAAATATGCACAGTAAGGGAGAAAAAGCCAAACTCTAACCTCAAATCGATCAATCAAAAAACCAAGCCACAGTCTCTGAGCCATAATTTGCTCAACTGGATCTTTTTCAGGTAAAGCTTCGGGCTCCCCTGCAGAAAGGTGAGGTCGCAATCTAGCAGACGGCCCAGAACAGCTGCCATCAGATGCAAAAAGGCCTCTCTTTGTATCGATTGTCCATAACCAAGCATCAACAAGTTCAGCAAGGACTAAACAACCTAACTGCGGTGCAGATGAAACCAACCAAGTCCACACAAAAACTGCCGTTTCCATGGCATCAGGGGTACAAATGTAAGCTGGGCACCAGCATAGAAGTCGTAACAGCTGTGAAAAGTACTCTGCACTTGTTTTTGAATCAGAACCCTGTAGAAGAAATTCACAACATCTGAGGTAAGGACAGCTTCAACATATTAATATTGGTAAGCATCAAAAGAAAAATTATTGATTAATAAACAAACATACCAAATTTGAGAGGAGTAAAGCTGTTGCTTGTGAACATGCCTCGCGGAATGATGATTTCTCCACTGTTCCACCTTTCTCTGCAGTGTTGACAAACTGCTGTAGCAGATGCACAAACTTCTGGAGAAGAATTTCATTGAATGAATCATTCTCAATTGGTGGTTGGGAAGATACACCAGATCTCAACCTTTGAAAACCGATACCTATACCAAACCCCGTTTGTGTACCAGACTGAAATCCACCAATGCTCTGATACAACCGTCTCATACCAGCAATTTCTCCAGCAAATTTAGACTTCACAGCAGCACTGGATACACCAGTACTAAGCACCTCCAAGCTAATGTCTTCGGTCAAAATAAAATTATCCCCAGAAGCCGCAGCAGCAGCAGCCATGACTGCAGGAATATTTGCAGTCCTTGCTCCAGGCAAACAATTGTTTTTACCAGTGCCTATCCTTATCTCAGTTAATAAGGAAACAACATCAGTAGTAGGCTGTGCTCTTTCAGCTGTGTTTGGTTTGCAAAGCATTTCCTGCATATATTTTTAAAAAATTTAGCAAATAATCAACAGAAAACCTAGAAAATGCAAAGAAATGAATGCTGATAATTAGTTTAGCAAAGTCCACTCCTAGAACTAAAGCAGAGAAAAGCCCAAGTGCAAGTGACATAAAAAGGCAACAATAAGCACAGGGAGATATTCTAAAACATAAAGCACATGAACCTTGTGTGGCAGCTATGCAAATTTGCTACCACAACATCTAGACAATTCCAAAGGGTGGGAGACCAAAAACAATATTAGTTTCGGGAAAAAAAAAAAAAAAAGGAGATAACAAATTACATATGACAGGCATTTGTGAAGTTAAGAAAAGAGAACCTCATTGCAACTGGTCAGGGTTGGACCCTACACATTCCCCTCACACAACTAACCTAGGTCAAAGCCTTAGGCATTAATATAACGGTAAAATATAGCAAAGATGAAATAGCACAAAATCAAGTTTCAGATGGCATGCCAGCACATCAACGTCTAACAATATTAATAATCAGAGATCTTAACTTCTCTCTAATATTAGGGCATAAAGCATTACTGCATAATGCTTCCCTCCCGGCCTCCTTGTATTGAGGGTTGAAGGGGAGGTGGGTGGCAAGGGGGAAATTACATGAATGGAACAGGAACAATATAGCCATACTTTTTATAGTAGCATACTTAAACGAAGAAAACAATATGTTTGTCAACTTCGAAAAGAGTTGAAAGAGTCCCTAATGTGAAGACGGAAAACTATTCGATACCATCCAATTGAACTTATGTGCTCATTAATTTTTTGGGGCTGTATTTTCATGTGTTAAGATCGCTAAAATGAAACAACCAACACTATCCCTATTCCCCAAAACACACAAAGTACGACCAGCAACTCAGCTAGGATCATAAAACATAATACAATTCTTTCAAGGATCAAGAAAACTAAGTAGCCCAAGGATTGAGCATAGCAATGGTCAGAGAATTAGTTAAGAAAATTCATAAAAAAGCCTGAGTGCATAACAAAAATCAGCAAACCTGAAGAAGACCCTGTGCTGTACATGGAGCATAAGAAAGCGATATAATAATCCAATCTCTGACTACTTTTTGAAATAATGATCGAATCATAGCTGTGCACACGGGATCATTGACAAGTGATGATGATGTGTCATTATTGACAGAATAGAGTAGCCAATCCATACAAGATGCATTCCATAGGATCTGCAAATAAAGATTACTGTCTACTTTCACACAGGACCATGTATTTCAAATAACAATAAGCAAGTTAATCAATATATCAGAAGCTTCACCCCATTTTTTTTAACAATGTTAACCGATAAAGTACATAAGAAAACATTACCTGTGGAAACTTATCTCTAAGCTGAACCAGCAAATTTACAGATATATTCCTAACATGTTCTTCCCTCTGAGACATGGCTTTAATCAGAAATGAGGCATGTACTGAAAGAGTAGAGTCTCGAATATCAGCTAAATCACCCGTTTCAGATATCCGTTGCTCCTGCAAAATGATCCAGAATTAAGTTATTAGACAAGACGTCACTCTCTCTCTCCCTCAATTCTGTCTTTACTGTTTACTCCATGCTTTTTTTCCTGCCCCTTTGTCCACTTAATTATTGTATGACTTAGAAGTATTGCTCATGTAAGACACTGACTTAGCACAGAAAATTTTACAATACGTGACATCATATGAACGCTCAAGTGATAGTGCTTAAACAGCTCAAACAATCAAGTCATCAAGTAGAGGAGAGTGTATGAGCACAAAGCTACTTTGAAAGTACAAAGTAGTACAACGTGTAACTAGCTAATAAGTAAATTTAAGTGACGCATAAAGATGGGGAGAGATTGAGAGAGAGAGTGTTTGTAAAGTAAGCACTTTCATTCAACTAAACCACCAAAATTTAACAGCTGTGAGATGAACAGTAAATAGTGGAGTACATAGTATATCAATTCACAGTGCTTGGCATCATAATTCATAAATCCATGAGCTCTACGTTTAGTTCATTAGAATCACTCCCAAGACAAGATCATTATAAAACTTGATGTTTCATAATTAATGCAGCAATTCAAGACCATTAGTAAGTGAATGGAAATTAGAAAACCCAAAGTACAAAAGTAGAAATTTGACAGAGAATGTCAGTGCAAACAATTGAAAAGGGCTACCATATTATTCAATTTATGTATCCATTATCTACCACTGCATCTATATGACACCAACAAAATTGGACGGCTAAAAGAAATTTAAATTTAAGAGCATCAAGTAAAACAAATACCAGCCATGACACAGCTGTCTCAAATGCCTGGTGGACAATAGCGGTCAGACACTGAAGTACAGCGTGTGCAAGATTGGGTGTTTTCAAATATTCAAACACACAGCTGAAAGCACTTCTATTGGCCGCCAACTCAGAATCGCCATTCAGAATGCCCCCATTGCTGCTGAAACGTATGATCTCAAGAAAAGCCACAGCAAGCAAATATGTAGCTTTCACGCCTGAAAGAAATGTAATGGTCAAAAACACTATACACTAAGACCCTGAAGTCAGAACAGTTTCACTAAGGAAGACAGGTGTGAAAAAATATTATTTTCCAGATTTTAAAAAATACACTATAAGAACTAAATAGATGAGAATTATTATAATAGACCTGAAATCGTACTCATCGAACCAGCCTCCACACGTCCCCCTAATGCAGCAGAAAGAGCATTTCTCTGGGTTGCAGCAGCCTTTTCATTACCACTCCCATGACGGCTACCAGGATTGTGAAGAGCATTAAGTTCAAACTCATCTTCAAGCCACTTGACAGAGCTTACAACCTAAAACAAAACAACATAAGCAAACATAGAATTAGATGGTGATAAATAAGAAACCAAAGTAATAAGCAATTTTTAAAACTTTTGCACGGAATTTCTGTACAAATGATCATATCATTATAGTCCTGTTAGAATATGTATACAAGACCATACCAAACATGGATAGGCAAATCAACTTACAAGTGGTGGAGTAGCTTGAGCAATGTGCTGAATAGCTGATGCCCATTGACTATTCCACAGGTATGGTCCATCAACAGCTTGAAGTTGTATAGTACTCATGCTCCCCACACCACTCAGTCCATTAGAAACAGACTTTGATGGAATCTGGTTTTTTTGAATGGGAGGGGCTAATCCAAATAGAGCAACATAAAACCACAAGTTGCGAAACAATTTCAAAAGTGAAGGCTCAATATTAGCAGTTGGGTCAAAATCTGAACATATTTCTGCAACAGCAGGCATTAGAGGTCCTAGATAATCAGCTCCACTCCTGAAAACAAATATAGCAAGTAGCTATCAAAACAATTTACAGATACAAATTATGATATTAATCAATGCAATATCCACTTCACTAACCAGCTTTCTCTAGTTAACACTTATTCTATTGAATTTGACATGAAACAAAACAAAACACGAACACATTATGTGACACCCCCAAAAAGGACTCGGAAAGAATCTATACTTGATCAAGTTTACTGACATATTACCTTCCACCTTTGGATTCAGCAGCCAACCCTACATCTGAGCATAATGAGAGCAAACGGTGACGATAGTCAGATCGCAATCGATTTTCCGTAAGACCGTGGGCAATTAGAAGAAAAGCTGCAGGAAGAGTCTAGAGAAGAAAACCAGTAAGACACCAAACCCTAAATAACAACACTAACGAACATCAAAAAGCATCAAATCTTAGAAAGGTACCTCAACACGCTCTGTAGTAGCTTCCTGTGCAATTGTTTTGCCCTCTGCAGATCCTATAGTGGACAATTTACCTAAGTAGCTTCTGGTCATCAGAACAACAGTTTCTCGGTACGACTTCTCAAAGCCTAAGCTGGCTAATCGAGCAACAGCATCAAGAAGCTGCAGCATTCATACATGATAAGCAGTTTGAAACATATTCATCCTATAAATATTAGCTACAATATTTGCTTTAAATAGTTGCCTTACACGAAGTCGCAATTGACCAGGAGTTAAAGCTTCACCCTCCTCCAAGCTCTCTATAAATAAAGGCAATATCATGTCCACCACTTCCGCTTTTTTTATAGAAACATTTAAGTCAGCCAGCAATCGAATAATATTCAGCTGAACAGCTGGAACTGCAGCTTTTTCTTTCATGCCCTAAATATAGTTAAATACAAAAGTTATATACCTACCAAAGGATAAAGGAAAAATTACTAATATGAAAGAATAAAAAAAACCACAGATAATAGGGATAATGGTGTGAAAATAAAACGGTTCAGTTTAACACGAAATAGAGCAAGAGATTCTTTACATTCCTTCATACAGTTTATCTTGTCAAGATGGGATAAAATACACTTATCACAGTTACAGAAAAAAGGAACAATACCTCGTCATCATAATCATTTCGTCCACGAACACTGGTAGCTAGGCCTAAGATGAAAGTGTCAACAGGAGCTCGGTCCTTACTCCAGCCAAATTCAATAATCTCACAGCTTGTTTTAAGTACAGTATCAAACATGGCTCCCTGACTACTGCCCCAAGTATCTGCCTGCCCAGAATACAGAACATCGCAAACTGAAAAGGATAACCAAATAAAAAACAACAATTAGTAAATGAAATATGATTTACCTGTGCACAGGCCGTAAGCACCAAGGGTTTAAGACGAATCAACAGAACACGTAGCAATTGTCCACCACGAGCGATTGCTATATGAGCAACTCCAGAGAGCAAGCTACTAAAGAGCTCTTCACAAATTCTCAGTTTTCTCCAAACAGAAAGAAGACAGGCTTCAGCAGCATCAATCATCAACGCAAGGGTCTCAAGCAACACTCTTTTTGTCGATTTCACATCACAATCAAGTGACGTGAGACATTTAATTTTTAATTTAGCTGCAGCCCGATACGCAGATAATTTGGAATTGATACGAGTTTTTAATATTTGGCCATTTTCAGTCCAATCCCGCTTCCTTAACTGCCAATAAAAAAACATGTATTGAGATCAGCTATACAATACCAAATAAGCACAGCACGTAACACCACTGCCAGTCTACCATGATGCCTCCAATGACACTGCAGACTAGGGCAGCATAAGGATGGTACGTCACGGTAATTCAATCAATAAGCCTGAAACCATATGCTTCAGCCCCAAAAGTTATGAAATTTAAATAGATTTAATTTATAAAGAAAAACATACACAGATATTCACTAAACTGAGAGTATGAGACTGCAAAAAAACATTGAATCCAAAAGATTGAAAGCTTCATCGATCATACTTGCTCCAAAAAACTAAAAATCATGGTCACAATGATCCCATTTTCCAGCAAAAATATCACTTCATTTTCTATTGAAATATACCAAAGTGATTTATCTGAATATCTCCAATTTACATGCGTGATCATTCTAGCATACAAAGGAAGAAAAGGGAAACCAAAACAAAGGATAAAAAAATCGGTTCCATCAACATCAAGTGCGAGATACCTGTAAGAATCCAATAATCCAATAGAGTTCTTAAGGGATTTAGCCTTTGGACACTATAACACTATGTTTGGATAACATCATAGAAGGGATAGAAAATGGGGAAGAAGGGGAGGGGTAAAGTAGAGTTCTATTTTGGAGGGAAAAAGGAGGAGGGAAAATGGATATGTCCTTCTCCCTCCCCTTCCATCCCCTAACCATGTATCCAAATGAGGGGAATAGTTCCCTGTCCTTTCCCTTCCCTCCATTTCCTTCTATTTCTTTGTATCCAAACAAAGGGTAAAAGATTGGAACTTTTCGTGTCCCAACCCTTTGACACTTTAACAATTCAATGCCTCATATCTGTCTGCAAGTACCTATTAGATTCAAAAACATGAGTTTTTCAAACTATATCTTCATTAATTCGAAAAGGCCTGAATTCGGGATTAGGTAAGGTGTCTTTGTTTTCTACGGTGCACCAGGATTCATTCATTTGTCTCATTTGAGGCAAACATAACATTTCTTTCACTTCCATTGTTAACTAAGAATTTGCATACGATATATTCCCCTTTCGGAGGGAAAAAAATGAAAATGCCTTAATCATATAGATGATCATGTGAAGCAATGGATGATAATTTCAGCACAATCAGCTTGCAAGAAATTCTCAAACTCGCACATTACTCAATCCAAACAGGTAATATACGACAGTAACAACACCTTCTAACTCTAGAGTCTAGCATGAATACAAAGGTTAAAATTGAGACAAAACTCAAAAGAAGAAAAAAAGTACCTTCAAAAAAGCAGAAGATGACTGAAGCTGCCGCTTTGCGACTAACCTCACTTGTTCCACAAGTTTATTGTCAATCTCAACTTTACTATCCAAAATAAACCCAACCAATTTAAAGACAACCTCCTGCTTCTCTAAGCTCTCAACTGATTCTTCCTCAAAATTGGCTACCTGTCGTCCAACAACACCTCCACCTTCTAAGTTCGTAGCAATGCTGCTCAATCCATTCATCTCCGACACACGAGAAGAAGTTGTGCTCACTGCGTCTTCAGCCACAACACGGGAACCACCTCCTGTGCCACCAGACGAAACACTAATCTCATTCATAGGACTTGGACTATCATGAGGCTGAAAGTAACTCAAACTCGCCGGAGAGCTCTGGAAAGACGAAGCTCCCGAAGCAGCAGATGAAGCAATTGCAGCATCTCTAGGAGAAATAGGACAAACAACAACAGGCAGTTGCTCCAACAACAAGTTTATCAATCTCTCAGCATCTTTAGACGAAATTCGAGGAAAACTCTCCGACAACGAAATCAAAAACGCCTTACAAATCCTCAATTCATCAAGATTACAACTATTATTGTTATTATAAACATTGTTAAAAGCAGCGATCACAATCTCTCCTAAGAATCCAGCAACCTCCTCAGCAAACTCCTCGGACAATGCAGCAGCATTTACGACGTAACGAAGGAAATCAGAGTAAAATGCAGAAATAGAATCATTACCAAATGACTGAGGCCAAAACGACGGTTGAAAAGACAACGAAATTGAGCGAAGAAACTCAGCAACAACGTATCGAGGACGATTATCAGGAAGGTTAGGGCATTGTGAGAGAAACCTAGAAACCGCAAGAACAGCATTGAGTTGAGATCGAGAAATTCTCAACGATCCAGAAGAAAGAGACTCATGAGAAGGACAACGACCGCAAATCCAAGCAAGTTTCTCCTTGAATTGAATAGGATTCTTCGCAATTAAATCGCACAACTCAACTAAAGCTTCCATTGATGAATTTCCGAAGAAAAATGTTTTTTATGCAAGAATGAAGTTAGTTAGGGTTCGTTGCATTGATCAAAGGTGTTAGATCGTATGAATTGAAATGAAGAAAAATGTGAAGATATAAGCTAGGGTTTAGAGGAGGATGAGACCATTGGAAGAAAATGATGAAGTTTGATGATGTCATGGCGAAAAGGTATGGGAGTTTTCCGCCATTGTTTTTTTGGTTTTGGAGAGGAGGGAAAAAATATAGAAACGGAGGTGAGAGAAGAGAGGGAAGAAGATGTTCAGATCAGAGGCACCATTTTCGTTAGCGACCCTAATTAATTTGACATTCCGTATGACACGTTGTATAACTAGTTTTTTTTTTTTTTTTAAATGGAAGTTGTATACTTAGGTATAAGGACGAATGACCAGTAAAGTAATATGTTAGAAGTTCAGGAGTATAATTGTCTTTTTATATGAATTTCAAGGGGTAATATGGTAATAAAGTTTTCTACTTATTTACGAAAAATATCATGTGATTTACTATTTATACATATTACAGTAATTTTGTTAGATATTATCCCAAATTCCCAGTATAAGTGGTGGAGGAATTCCAACTTCCAAGTTGCTAACTTGAGTTGTATTATCAAACAACTCAAAATGTAAATAAAATCAATTTGCAATTAAAAAAACAATATTCAAATATATGGATCCTTTTTTAACCTTTCCTAAGCAGTATTTGACAATAGTCATTGACTAATTGAAACTTTTTTTTGGGGTAAGGAGTCACAATTTTTTGGGGTAAGGAGTCACAAGTGCGGGAATGACAATTGATCCCGGAATCTCATGAAATCGGGAAAGAAGTTCTAACCAATTTAACTATCCTTTACTCTCACGTTGACTAATTAATAACTAAAATATAGTGTGAAAGAAATCCAACTGTTGATTGGATTGCAAATTTATGTCACCTTAATTGTTGAAGATGATAGATTAGTTAAAACCTTGGTTAGAAGACTCACCTAATTTTGTTTACGTATCATTATATTGTTGTGCATTATACAAGGCAATTTTTATGTTACAACCTCATAACCTAATACTCGGTATTTTTAACTTTTTTTTTTGATATAATAACTAGTTTATGGGCCAGGCGATGCCCCAAATCATTTTAATGTGTAATTTTAGTCATTGATGTGTTTAATGTCAAATAATTAAAGAGTGGGATACGAATATCATCTAACTTAGATGCATGGTTAACACAAAAGTGATAAATATACAACATTTACAAATAAACTAGTAACTTAGTCCGGGCGATGTCCCGGGTCGATCTCAAAATACCAAATACTCCTTTTGTACCTCAAAATACCAGGACTCACTTTAGTATTTTATACGTAAAGAAAAATATAGTCATATGGAATCTTGTTTGATTCGTTTCGATGTAAACTTTTCAAATATATACTTTTTATAATTTATTGAAATATATAACTCGAGATAATAATTTTTACAGTTGTTTATCGAGAGATATGAAAAAGTAAATGTAGCAAGTAAAAAAAAGACGAAGGTAATATGTTATTATTTATAAATTTTTATATTTCATTATTTTTTTGTAATTAACTGCCTCATGCAAAATTGATAAATATTATGTTACCATGATAAATTTGTTGTTAAAAAAAGAAAAAATATCACTTTTTCGGATGAAAATAACAATTATCGGGCACTTGAGATAAGGGAATGTGTTAGCAATAGTTTTTTTATCATGCCTTCAGATAAGCGGATGTGTTAGCAATAGTTTCTTATCATGCCTCTTAGAAATGTCCATATTTGTGCATGTACTTTTTGTGAATAATTGATAAACAAAAACAAAGTGAATTGATGGTTGTGTATTTACATTTCATTCGAAAGGTCACGAGTTCAATGCCATGTGGGACAATGCGGGTGAATGTTGGGGGCTTATGTAGCGCATCGACGTTCTCCAAAATGTCTTTTAATATATGTTATACGTTACGTCACATCGATCATTAAAACAACTAATAACCGAAACCAAAAATTTTACCACCAACAAATATTCCATGTATTAATATGTAATTTTCTTACAATAAATTAGATAACTTTCTTACAATAAATTTTAACTAATTGCGAAACCAAAAATTGAATAACCGGATTTTACGCGAAAGTTAATAGAGAATTAGCGGAAAAAATCTATTAATATGTAATTTTGTTACAATAAATTAAATAACTTTCTTACAATAAATTATAACTAAGTGCATAATTTATTCAAATTAATGAACGGATTAATAAGTTTTAAAAAGCTCCTATAAACCTATAATCTAAATTTCTTATTATATATTTTGTATTTGTAAAATTCTGAAGCTACAAAAAAGACGTTGCAAATAAAAAAATAATTATTACTTCTTTTTGATAATAATAGCGTACATGGCCTCCATAAATTAATTTAAAANATTTTATCTTATACTAGTTTAAAACTTAATAAGTTACTTTTAAAATTAACGTACTTGATACATTGTACATTAAATCAATGTGATCACCATGAAAGATTTCAAATATACAAAGTATTAATTAAACGTTTATTTTTTCAAGTTCAACTATACTAAACCCCACCTATTTCTTAATTCACTTATTGTGATAGACCTAAAATATATATTAAATTTTGACAAGGATATTCATCACATAATTTTTAGATTTCACTCAAAGTGACAAAAATGTTCATGAGAATTTGAAATAGCCCGACATTAACCCAAAAAAGACCATGGCATTTTTAGATTGAATTGAAGTGTTAGATGACCAAGATGGTCCAAACTGAATTGAATTGTTCCCAAACATAGAGTAAACTGTTTTGACATACTCCTGAAATAACTTAAACTAAATTGGATTAAACTAAAGGGAAGAAACAACCGGTGTTAACCTGAATTAAAATGATCTGAACTTGATTGGGTCAATCCAAACCTGCACCGCCAACCCGAATAGACCATCCCTATCGATAATGTAGGTAGGGGTGTACACGGTCCGGTCTGGTGCACACTAAGGTCTAGAGGACCAGACCGCAAAATTGCGATCTAGGTTTTTTCCAAACTAGTTCAGATTGGGACGTATTTTTAACTAGACCAGACTAGAGCGCAATATTTTAAACAGACTAGTTAGTTGCGGTTTGCGGTTAAACCACAAATCTTGGAAGCTTTTACAAAGCATAATAATTAAACTCGAGACCATAATTATTTTAAAATTAAAGATGGATCTTTAAAACATATATATAATGAATATATTTCTTAAAGGGAAAAACTCAAATGAAATGAAGATTTTGTGATTAACATATCAATGTTCAAACTTACAAATGAGCATGACAGTAATGAATTATATGTATAATTTACTCCCATTAAAATTCTACTCCATAATACTCAAGCCAAACTAGTATAGTGATATTGGTAAAAAAAATTACATAAAATTATTTTTGTAAAATGATAACATATTATTATAAATGCGATTTATGGTCTGGTCTGGTCTGAAAATTTTAATAGGCCAGACCAAACCGCAAAAATTACGGTCCTACTTAAAATAACAATCGGATAAAACATCAAATTTGTTATACAAAATAACAATAGGATAAAACATTAGACAAATTTTATAGAACAATAAGAGGAAGTCTATCATTGTTTTATAAAAAAATTAATTTAAAAAAATATAAAAAAACAAATCTAAAAACATAAATAACATCCGACGAAAAAAAAAAAAAAAAAAAAAACTAATCTAATCTTTAAATTAGAATTTCATGTAATGTAAAAAACTAATCTAATCTTTAGATTAAATTCAAACAATATTTGGATCAATATTCCGAAGTGGACCGTTCGGATCAAGTTGCTTGCAAATCCCGATGTATGTAGAAAGAAGCAATCGATTCTTAGCCCCAGTGCGATGAATATTTGAATGTTTACAAAAATATTTAAGTTGTTCCAACGTACAGCAACCAAGTAATTCTGCCAACATTAAAAACAACCAATTGATAGATCGCTTCTTTTCCGAAATCACTGGCTTACAACTCTCTTTTTGTCCACAGTATGTACAATTTGGACCCTTAGGCTTGAACCAGTTGTCTGGTGCACGACCATGCCAATGCTGTTGATGATGCATAGCTATACGAACAGCAATTTCGTTTAATTTCGGTTGGATTTCATACTCCATGTTAAATCGTCTATCACAACTCTTACAATCAATTTGGCCAAAAACAATGGTTATCCCGTTATCTAACAAGTGTTGAACTGTATGGACAGTTCCTCGACGGTCCGTTGCCCACGGATACGGGGGTATGATAGTATCACTCTTACTATTTCTTCGAGCCCGCTTTCGTTTAGGGGCTACAGGAGGAGTAACAATAACATGATCATCATGAGGGTTGTTGACAATAGGAGGGTTGTTGACGACAGGAGGGTTGTCATTGTTAGTAACATGGTCGTTACCAACGATAAGAGAATTGTCATCTAGTGATGATGATGGTGATGGTGAGGGTGTTAGTGGTTTGGATAATTGTGGATCATCAATAGTCCCATAATTCAGAGACGACAGTGATAAATCGAGAAAACTCAAGTCATCTTGAGGATTATCTTGTTTTGTTGTTTTCCTCTTTCCCCCTACTGCTTCCATGATGTAAAAAAATATATATACAGAGTTGAGTTGGGTGTCGGATGTTTTGAGACACTATTATGCGAGTATACTATACAAAAAACAACTATGTTTAAGCATAAATTTGTGGGATATTTTTCCTTGAAAATCTCAAGCGGTTACACTTCTAACCCAATTCAATCTCTAACAGTTAGTAGTAGTGGTTTAGTCAAAGTAGATATTATACGTGTAAAACAGAAAAACATACATGCTTCACATATATATTTCAGTATATTATATACAATATTTAAGGCCTGAAAGAATGAATTGTTGTTAAGTATAACAAAAAAAAAAACAATATCTTCCACCTCAAAATTTGCAATCTGTTTGTTAATGTCAACTAATCTAATCTATCTGCTATGGTTATTCTCATAGCATGATATAAAACCAAAACCAACTCTATAAGCTAAGGTAAAAAGAACAATTATAAAGCCGTAACAAGTTGGTAATATATATATATATATAATATATTTTTTTAAGTACATGTAGATAAAAATATATAATATATATATATATATATTTACATATATATTTTTTCTATATAGGCATATTCTGCAATAGCACAATGATATTAAATTATTAATGTATTGAGAAAAGAAAAACTCTAACCACTTGCATTATCCCTCGTCACTCTCATCTGTTTTACTTTTGTATAATATATTTATATATACCAATAACAAAAATCAAAACTAATCCTCAACCCAAACCGTCAAAGCGTCAATTCAGACTCTAACGTGGTGATCCCAGAAACCTCTAGAATAACAAAACCATTTTACATATGCGCTTTATTATCATACTATAAAAACATTATTATAGAGTACGTACATTATTTATTTTAATGATATTTATCTGTTGTTTGGGCCGTTAATAACGTGGGCAGTATTCACAAATTGCAACTCGTAAGTGATAATCACTAAATACTAAAAGGTATTAAAATCCAAAGAAACAATACCATTTTTCCACACATAATTTATGTGATAATCACTAAACACTTCTTAATCAACTCTTATTACATGCATCAGCAAGAAATTAAAGGAACAATTGCTAAAGAATTGAAGCATTTGATTAACTAACTTTTACATACTTGAAACCTTGTTTGTTGAACTACTTTTATGAGACTTAGCAGCCTCATCAAATAATGGAACCCAAACAAGGTTATCTGAAGGAAAGAAATGGCAAACTGGAGATGAACCAGGCTTAACACCTAAAACACGAAACGAGACGTGATTAGGGCTCCATAGAGAGGTATCCGTATGACAAACTGCAACAGCTTCAACAATATTATTGTTACCACTTAATGAAACTTGAAAAACTCTGCTTTCACTTGTTTGGTGGTGGCAATAGTACACTACATAAGGGTATGGCATGGTGTGACAAGCCACCATTTTCGGAGCTACAATTTCTCTTGGTTCATTCAATATCGTATAGTTTTGCAATAAACTACCAGATTTTCCATATTCATGTGTGCTCAAAACCTTAAACTTAGTGCTCAATCCGAATATTTGGCGCACGAAATCAAGCATAGACTCTAAAGACGTAGCACAAAACTTAGTTTCTCCTAGAATCGGTTTTGTTTCGCAATGTCCTAGAGTATCTTCCATGGCTTTAGCTTGGGAAGATGTTTGAGAGAAGCCGAAAAGATGAAGAAGATATGTGAGTTTTGATAATGAGAAAGGGATGACATCAGCTTCTTCCCTAGGAATAAAATGAGGAGATGATGAAGAAGAAGCTTTTTTTGTAGCTCTGAAGAAAATAGGGATCATATTTCCTGCTTTAAGTTCATTAGGGGTGAAAAATACAAGCAATGAATGATCCATGTGAGGTGTTGATGATGTTGAACGACCTTGTTGATGATGAGTTCCTACTTCATGATTTTGCTTTGTTGGGATTTCTTCTCTGCTAATTGCATCAACAATCTGTAAATTAAAAAGAAATTTAATTACTGATTCCAAATTAATTAAGCTGGAACCAAGAATATAGTGACATATATAGTTAAGTTACACAGTATATCATTAAAAATTATTCTAGGGTATGTAATATTATAAGAAAATACATTACCATTATTACTAGTAGCAAATGTAGAGCTAAATTCAAAGAAGCAAATTTGAGATTTATCATCTTAAAAATCAAATCATTGTTAGCAGAATAATTGGTTTAGTGATAAAGAAAATTGAGCATGCTTTTATAATGGGGATAATTGCATATACTCCTAGTACATAAAATATGGTGCCCACATAATATGGGGTCATGAGGTAAAGAAAATGAGACGGATATATTCATATAAAAGGTGAAATCAAAAGCAAAAATAATAAATCAATGTAGATGTAGACTTTTTGATTATTTTTTTTGAAACGAGGAAAGCAAAAGTAAAAGCAAAATCTCCATTTAAAATTTGCTCATCTTCTTTGGAACTTTTAAAATCTTAAATCCTATTATTGGGAGATCGATTAGGTGATCAAGATTTTTGTTATTGTTTTTGCTTGCTTGAAAACGCTACCCTTAAGCACTAGTTACACCTTTAGGAAGAAGAGAAAGGGTCACCCTTTATAATTATATTGGTAGGACCAATATAATTTGGTGCAATTATTCACATTATTGATTAAAAAAGGCCATGTCTTTTAATTAAGGAGAAAGGCTACAAGCCTACAAGGACTCCTGCATTACCACAAGATTATGTTAGTAGGTTATACATTTTATTTTGATATGTTTTTTTTTAATTTGAAGGGACTCCAAGGAGACAATTAATTACGAATTACCAGTACATATTTTATGGGGTGACAAAATTAACACTTTAAAGATATAATAAATAAATAGAATATTTTTAAAAAATATGTATAGTAGCATGGCAGGGTATTATTCTCCACTTTATATGTTCTTCCTCTTATTAAAACAATGAAATTCAAAATTAACGATATAATACAAATTTTCAATGGTATTTTGAAAATAGTCATAGTCTCCTCTTTTAAGATTCTAGAATACACTCAAATTTGGTGGATACTTTTCAGAATGATATGAAATGTTATGATTAATTCTGATTATTACAACAAACCTACGATTGATCATAGTACGATATTAATTTAAGAAAAATAAGACTTTATAGGAAGATCACCTATATAAACTTTACATTTTTCTAAATAATTAAAAATTGAGATAAAGTGCATGTTGAAGTCAAGTTTTATTTATTTACTGTATGATTGCTTTAATTTATAAAGTACATGTTGTATTACATGTTTAATGTGAGCAATGTGGCATTTAAAAAAAACGTGGAAAGGAATTGATTTTAATTTGAGCGCGTTTTGTGTACAACATGCCGCATTTAATGCAAATTGTGCGGCATAAAAAGACAAACAAAAATCTGACCCGCGTTAGTTGTCAGCGAAAAAAACACATACACATGCACACCATATGCGTGAAAACCAAAGTTAAACCAACATTTTCTCTTTCCTCCATAAATGTGCAATTTTTTTCTCCCTCCTCCACCTATTTTATTTATTTCATCATTCATCATCATTATGTAAGTTATTTAATTCAAGTCCTTATTTTTTTTCAAAATCAAGCAAACACAATATTAAAGCCTAATTTTATACAAAAAGTTAAGTAACTCCTTCAATAAAAATTAATAACCCCTGAAAAATTTAGGAAACCCCTTCAACAAACATTAGTAACCCTAAGAAAAAGTTAAGTAACATGTTCAACAAAGATTAGTAACCCAGAAAAAAGTTAAGTAATCTATAACCCCTTCAACAAATATTACTAACACTAAAAAAAGTTAAGTAACCTCTTCAACAAAGATTAGTAGCCTCAAAAAAAGTTAAGTAACTCTTTCAACAAAGATTAGTAACCCCGTCAACAAAGATTAGTAACCCCAAATTAAAAAAAGTCAAGTAACCCCGTCAAAAAAATTAGTAACTCATTCAATAAAGATTAGTAACCCCTAAAAAAGTCAAGTAACCCCGTCAAAAAAATTAGTAACCCCTTCAACAAAAATTAGTAACTCCTAAAAAAGTCAAGTAACCCTGTCAAAAAAATTAGTAACCCCTTCAACAAAGATTAGTAACCCCTAAAAAAGTCAAGTAACCCCGTCAAAAAAATTAGTAACCCCTTCAACAAAGATTAGTAACCCCTAAAAAAGTCAAGTAACCCCGTCAAAAAAATTACTAACCCCTTCAACAAAGATTAGTAACCCCAGAAAAAGTTAAGTAACCCCTTCAACAAAGATTGGTAACCCTAGAAAAAATTAAGTAACCCTTTCAACTAAGATTAGTAACCCCATAAAAAGTTAGATAACCCCTTCAACAAAGATCAGTAACCCGTCAAAAAAGTTAAGTAACCTCTCCAACAAAAGTTGGGGTTGTTAGTAACCCCTGAAAAAGTTAAGTAACTCCTTCAAACAAGATAAATACAAATTAATAAAAAAGAAAAAAAATCGCGAGAAAACTTTGATTTCCTACCTAAAAAAGGCGTAAAAATAACTTTGTGCTAAAACAATAAAAATGATAGAAAGTAAATCAAGATCATTCGAAACTAAAACCAAGGAAAAAAAAATGATGAAATTATATAGTAGAAGAATAAAATATTCAAATAATTAAGGTGGGGAAGAAAAAAAAAACTAGCTGAAATATATGTGGTCAAAGGATTATTGAAATTTGAGAAAGAAGAATCTTTTAAAATTCAAAAACAAAAAGGAAACATGAATAGTGCACAAAAAAAAAGAAAAAAAATAAAAAGAATTTAGCTAAAAAAATATAGACTCTTTTACTCATTGAGCCTGCCACACTACTATCTACTATGCGGCAGGCCGCATTCAAGACTTAACCTTCTAATTTCTAAAGGACAAGTACATATAGTAAGTTAGTAACAACCTCAAATAATAAATTAAAAAAAAAAGTACATATGGTGACAGACTAACAGCTCCTCCTTGAAAAATAGGCCAGGTACTCCACTTGATAGTTGATAATCATGTCATGGATTTCCCCTAATTATTTTAATTTACAAGCCAATGGCTGGCTGCTTCCCCGGTTAATGGCATGTTACATGTGATTTAACATCGTTTATATTTGTCAACCTAAATTATATTTGTGAGTTTTAAAATATCTTACATTAGTACGGACTACACAATTTACTGTGCAAATCAATAGTACGTATGTCACAAATTCACAATAAATTTGTATTTACAGTCTGAAGAAGATTACGTACATATGTCACAAGTTCTTAATTAATTTCTTTGCACTGTTCTACTAATTAAACATACTCCATATATATGGAGACATATTTATTTATGATTACATGTAAGATAATCATATGTTTGATTATATGATTATATAGTGTTGGAAGCCAGAAGTCTCGTAAAATGCGCAAAAAATTAAACTTTATAACATGATCTTATATGATGAGCGTTGGAGTAGTTAGATGGATAAAAAAAAGTGCATGTCAAATAGAAAAAAAAATTGCATAGTATAATATAGCTGAAAAAGTTAACAAAAGATTAATTGTAACCTTTTAACGTTGATAGAATATATCAATACGTATACATACTTTGCTAGCATATAGCAATACCTATATGTTCTACTATTCTGGTAAATATACGTATTGATATATTCTATCAACCACTATAAGACGTAGCGCTTTTATAACTTTAAGTCCCATAACTGTAAGAGGCCGGTATGTCTTATAGAATATCAGTCTTGCTGCCTAGAGTTTTTTTTTTTATGTGCATAATGGGTGCATTTTGATCTCTTTGCCTTAACTGTTAATATTAGAAGACCATTTCAACAAAAAACTTAAGCTGATGGTTGAGGCTCAGGAATTGGTTTTATACTCTATCACGCCCCCTCACACGAGAGCCAGTTGGGCTTGAAGTGTGAATGCAGCATGGGCCCCCTCATACCCTGCGCTTAATAATTCCATTTAGAAAAAAGGGGTGAATGAGATTCGAACCCGTAACCTTTGTGCCACACTGGTACTGATATCATATTACAAGGAATTGGTTTCATCAGTATTATTGTTGAAATACATGCATGTTTATGTTGGATGTTAGAAGAAAGTGACAATGAAGCTAAGGGAAGCCCTGGATATGATGGAGCAATACATTTGGATTTATGCATGTCACATATCATCTTACCCCTTGAATTCCAAAATACCATAAACATCAAACACATGTCTACCTACCTGCTCACAACTAACTATTCCCTAAATAAAAACGTTTTTGCTTTTTATTGTAGACCATATTTACTTAAAATATACTACTTGATATAACTCCTCGAATCACATTTTTATGCAAAGGAACAACATTTATGAAAACCGTCACCTTATACAATAATTGATGGGGAAAAGGTATGATTTAAATTGAAAATATGACAAAAATACGAGCAAAATTGAAAGAAATTAAATCAGAAAATGACTAAAATAAAGGAAACGTAACAAGCAATTTGGTATTTTTATTTGAAGAAATTATACTCTCTTAGTGTTTTTTTACTTACTATATTTATCTTTTCGCATCTTCTTCAAATAAAATATAAGCACGCAATCATTATTCCACTTTGTTTTTGTTGATTAGTTGTTCACAACAAAATTACATAAGTACAATTAACTAAAAGTACATATACAAATATGTAGATTTTTAAGAGGTATGAATATATGATAAGAGACTGTTGCTAACACAATCCCTTATCCCATGTGTCTAATAATCGTTAAAAAAAATGAATGTTCTTTTAATTATTAGTGACAAGCTTACCAGGTAAAATTTAACATTTTACATGTGCCAAAAAAAATTACAAAAAAGAAAATAAAATAAATTATAAAAAATCATGTATAATAATGTATTTGGTATTTGAAATCGAACCCAGGGCGTTGCCCGGGCCTAATTACTAGGTGTATTATATAAAAGAAAGTGACATGTGACTGTTGAATTTGCATGGTCTCCCAGCTTCTATAAAAAGGGATTCGAAATGACACATAATCATTCATCAAAGCAAATCATAATCAAATTTTGAATCATACTTAAATATCAAAGTACGATAAAGCAGTGCGCAGGTGGCTCAGCTATGGAGTGCATCAATAGCAGAGTGATGTTCATTGTTTTGTTGTCAGTGATAATCCTGGTATGTATGCGATAATGCATCATTTTTATATTTTAATTTCATCACTAAGCTACTTCAATTCATCTCTAACTGATCCATGTTAACGAAGTATCATATTATGTTTCACTTTATATTGTACGTTATCATTTTCCGTTTGATAAGTTTGGATGAAACTTCTTCATTGTTTTATACTCCGTAGCAAGGTAAAGATTTTTCTCTGTAAGCATTGTTTTCAATTATTTTTTTTCGGAATGAAAATCAATTGCTTTAATCTTGAGGGGTCAAAGTTTCTTTTCAATTTAGTGAGAAAAATTGTTTTCAAATAAAAACCTTTTACATTCTACCAAATAGAGCTTTGATAAAGATAATTTTCCCTTCTTTATTTTACATAATATTGCACCATTTTTTTTGACATATAATATTCTTTACTAAAACCATATTATTATGTAGTACTATGTATTATTATTATTATTATTATTATTATTATTATCTTTGTTAGAAGTCACTTTAGTACTAATTTGGTACTCCATATAAGCTTAATAAAATAAAGTTATAAATTTATCCTACTAACTCAATTTTCCCACAAAAGTAAGTAATTAATTCCTCATACAGTCATACCCAATTATTTAACATATAAATATGGTCACATCATTAATTAGTTTGTGCTTTTTTTTTTTATGCATTTAGTGAAAATTGTTTATCTAAATTCTTTCTATTCTAAATACATTTGACCGTATTATATTCAATTAATCATAATACTCTGTATATTATCATTTTTCTTTAACTCATTGTCAAATGATAAGCAGCTTGTCGGCCACGTTGATGGGAGAAAAGGCCCAGTAGAATATTGGGTAGAGGTGATGCAAGATCAGCCCATTCCAGAAGCTTTTGAAGGGTTATTGAGTCAAAGGCCCAATGAAGCTAATACGAAGGAAGAACTAATTGAAGGCAGTTCCACCAAATCTAATGAAACGAGCTCCCAAAAGGCAGATTGCAACTCTCATCATGATGGGCTACCATCTGAGAAACTTATCGTTAATGGTTTTGAACCAAAGCCCTACAAAGATTTTGAATCAAGGGCCACTGTTAGTGCCTACAATGATTTCGAACCAAAGCCCTACAAAGATTTTGAATCAAGGGTCACTGTTAGTGCCTACAATGACTTCGAACCAAAGCCAACAATTTCTGCCTATAAAGATTTTGAATCAAGGGCCACTGTTAGTGCCTACAATGATTTCGAACCAAAGCCCTACAAAGATTTTGAATCAAGGGTCACTGTTAGTGCCTACAATGATTTCGAACCAAAGCCAACAATTTCTGCCTATAAAGATTTTGAATCAAGGGCCACTGTTACTGCCTACAATGATTTCGAACTAAAGCCCTACAAAGATTTTGAATCAAGGGCCACTATTACTGCCTACAATGATTTCGATCCAAAGCCCTACGAAGATTTTGAATCAAGCGCCACTGCTACCGCCTACAATGATTTCAAACCAAAATCAACAATTTCTGCCTACAAAGATTTTGAATCAAGGGCCAGTGCTACCGCCTACAATGATTTCGAACCAACATCCACCATTTCTACTTAAAAAGATTTGGAATCAAAGCCTGTCGTTATCACCCACAATAATTTTGAACCAAGATCAACTGTTTTTGTCTACAAAGAAGGCCCATTGTTTATGTACTCAGTTCCTCGACCCGTTATTTTTTTCTTTACAAAAAAAAAAAAAAATCTTCCTTTTATTTAGCATTTTATCCTTGTTAATTTGTTATTATGGGGTCGATTAGTCTGATTTAAATTTCATGCACGTGTGGTATATTTCGTATAAACATTTCGTTATAATGGAGTTACATTGGAGTAGCTTGTTATTTTTAAAGAATCTCTATGTATTAGGAGGAAAGCTTTAACCCCTGAATTACTCACTTTATTATGAAAAAAAAAAGTAATCAATTAAACTATTCCTGATTCATTACGCTCAATAAAATATCCATACTAAAAGTCTAAAATTGTGTCAGTTGGAGTTCATAGTTTCGTGGCACCCAATAAAATAAAAGGACCTCATTCCAGCAGTTTTACGAGTACAAGTAGTTGACGCAAAATACCAGTCTCACAAATTTGCATTGGCATTTTCCTGTGTTCTCTCTATACTCATCAAACTCTCCACTTTGTCGTCTGCAGTGATCTCCGATTTTGTAAGCTACTTCACTTGTACAAATTTTTACTATGCTTTTATTTTATTATTTGTAATTTCTGATTATTTATTTCAGTTCTTCACTTTATTTTAGTGATTCAATTGATCACTACACTACACTACACTCTATAATCGATTTAATAGTAGTATAACATTTGTAATGTCAAAAATAAAGAAGAAATTTACAGTAATATTTCAATTGAAGACCAAAGAAATAGAGTTCAAAGCTTGAATTAATTGTACTACGTATATGTGGTGAAGTAGAGATTTTATGCTTTAAGTTTGTGGGTAATGTAAGTGAATCAATTTTAGAGACTGTCAAATTTCATTCAAGTTTTAAATGTATTGATTGTTTGGATTGTCGTTTTGAATGTAAGTGAATCAATTTTAGTGATGACTTTGGATTGTTTGGATTTCAATTAGTTTAGAATGTATTATTATAGAGGCATTGGTTGATTAAAGCAGAAATATTTGATGTTGAGGTTAGGGTTATGGATATTGTGCTATTGCTTGCATTTATATAAAATGAAATAGCATTGAGTGAACTGTAAATGATGCTTTATTGAGTAATAGGACTTTTTGTTGGAGATGTACTAAATCTTCATAAACGACGTCGATTATTCTATTCTGTTCTATGGAGGTTAAATTTTTTTGATTTGTTTGGGGGTGTTTGTGTAAAGCACTATAAACATAGAGGGAGGTAAAAAGAGGGGTCATTCAGAGTTTGTGTTCATCTAGGGAAGGAAGATAAAGGAGTGAAATACTGATGGAGGAAAAGATCATGCTAAAGCGCTTCACACGTGCGACATGTCCTGGATTTCTGGTTTTGTTGGTTGTATGTTTTCAAATGTTATTTTCTTAATAATTTCTCGTCTTTAACACTTCTAACAAATGTTTTTGTTTTTACCCCCTTGGGTATTCATGGTTGATGTAATTCTTGTCGTTGGAGCTTCGTTTTGATCATCAAATATTGTGTAGTTGGTTATGTTCAATTGAATATTAATATGCTTGATGTGTTGCTGAAATTGTAGATTCATGGATTTTAGAGAAAGCCCTCTGCTGCTGTATTCGACAACAAAGGTTTGTTTGCTGATGTTATTCATGTTTCTACTGATTGTTTTGGCCTAATCTTAGTTATATCTATTTACTTAAAGATGTTTGTGGTTGAGTCTGGTATTCTTATTCTTATTGTATTTGTTGTTTTTGCTGGATAATTTGCATGTTAAATACTTAAATTTCTAGTGAATTGAACTTTGGAAACATCAGACAAGAACTCAACTTTTCTCTTTCTTTGTCTTCTTAGAAATGTTAAGCAACCATGCCTATTGCTTAATTAAAAGTTAGGCTTTGAAGTTTGAATTACAATTTCAAGTATATGTATATAAGACTTTGTATATGCTTTCAAGGACACATTTATATAAGTCATGTTAGGTGTCATTAATTTTTTTAGTATCTCCTTTTCGCATATGTATCCAATCTGCATCATCATATGTTCTTTTGCAGGTTGCCAGTTTGGTTGCTATACTATTGTGGAATATTCTACATTATTTGGTGACAGCATGGTACTGGGTAAGCAATGTGGTTCAAATGCTTGAAAGCTACCTTATCTCTTCTGGGTTCATAAAGAAATACAAATCCCTTGATCCGAGCAAAGTGAGATACCTTGCTATTGTTGTTGAAAGTGAAGAAGCTCGCCAGACTTCAGAAATTATCGAGCTCTTAAATTGGTTGGCTGTTATTGGTGTGAAACATGTTTGTCTTTATGACATGGAAGGTAACAATGTGACGACCCATCAAGTATGTATACATATCCTCTTCCCCATGCCCTACAAAAGTTGCAATTATTTACCTGTCTGAGATTGTTGTTGTTTAGGGGTCCTAAAGGAATCACAAGAAACCATTATAGCTAATTGCAATGCAAGACCATGGAAGGTAACTATGCTCAATTGTGACTGCAAGTCCATAATTAATGTAGCTGTTGTGCGAGTTGTTGAGATTGATTTGGGTACCAACTAGTATTAGGTTATTCTTCGAGAAAGGAAGTTATTTTAACAACTAATTCTTCAACCATGAACGTTCAAGTAACCTTAAATTAAATTAATAATTTATATAACTTGACCTTTAGGTGATTTTCGTAAGGGTCAGTGTTGCCCACCTAGGGTAATTGCCTGTGGTTGACGAATGGGTTGAAGCAGCAGGTCAGATTAAATAATTTTTAGCTTAAAAGGTCCTTTATTCTTAAAATAAGGTTTTAAGCCATGCAAATTGCTTGTTTACCCAAAAAAAATGAACAAGGGCAAATGGTAAAATTGTGTTTCCATGCTATTTTTAACGAACAAGGGCAAATGGTAAAATTGTAAACTTTTGTACAGCTCCTTAGTGTGTTGTACCTTTCCTTATCTTTTGTTGTTGATGTTGTGCTAAAGGCATACAGTTTGTGCAGGGAGTTGAGGAAGTTGAAAAGGCTGGAGCTTTTCTAATCCCTAGTCCAATGACTCTAGAGTTTCTTTCATCATCTGATGGGAAAGAAGGTGTAATTAAAGCAGCAAATATGCTCTTTTTGAAGTATAAGGATCTTAATGATGAAAAGCCAAAATTTACAGAAGCACTCATTGATGAGACTATGCAACTAGTTGGTTTGTCTGCTTTTCAAGATCTTTCGAAGTTTTTTTCTCCCGAATGTGTCAAGAGCTCAGTCTTTTGAGTGCTTTTTAATTGACTAGCAGGTTGTTCTGGTCCTGAACCTGATCTTCTCTTAATTTATGGACCTGCAAGATGCCATCTCGGCTTTCCTGCATGGAGGCTTAGTTACACTGAGATTGTGTAAGTTATTCTTTTGAATATTGAACCCTTACACCCTTGTGTGGTAAGATTAGTTTGCACTAATTACAACATAATTAACCCAAACTGTAGACAACATAGAATGACTTGTTAGAGGTTCTCACAATTTATTGCTACATTTCTTGCTTTCACTTTTCAGTTTGTAGACTACACTTTTAATTTAGGTTCTTCACATCTAATATGTATGGGTGAAGTTAAACTTTGAACCTTTCCATTACATATTAATAATACACTTTATCGAGTTTTTCAAAGAAAGAATTCGTTAGTATGATAGTGATGTAGATTGTAGAAGTTTGATGAAAGATATGAAATTTTTACTTAATCTATTAGAAACGACCCCCTAGAAATTCTGTCGAATTATTGAGAGACCCTAAAGAGCACTTTTAGCTTTTTCATCATTTTTATTGATATTTGTAGTTGGATTGCTTAGTCTAGTATTGAGGAGATGCCTGAATTTCGATGGCCTCAAGCATCCACTACCCTGGTGGTAGTTTTTAATTCTCTGCAGCTATCTTGTTTCAATCTTATTTGTTAATTGGTAGAGGAGTCATTCATGTTGTTTCTTTGTTTTATTGTAGACATATGGGACATCTAAAGGCTAAGAAATACGGCTCTTTGATCAAGGCTATTTATAGGTTCACTACAATTCGTCAAAACTATGGTAAGACTTTACGTTGATCAAGTGTTCTGTTACCTAAAGTGTTTTACTGAGACTGTTTGAAATGGCAAAGGATTCGCCTGCTATGTGTAATGATAAATTGATAACTTTATCTACTGCACATATTTTATCATGTAGAGATACGGAGTACTTAAACTTGAGAGTGATTACTGCACAACCTTGGCATGTTACACATGTTATATTTTGAATGTTCCAAACACTTGCTACTCCTAATATGCTTGATATTCATCTTTATTTTCAGGTAAATAGCGGAAATTTATGAGGAGAACTACTGATTTCTGGATAAAACGCAAAATGCAGAACACTGTATTTACCAGTAGGATTACACGTACATTACAATCTTTTTTTATGGAGGTTGGATGGTAAAGGATCTCAAACACTCTTTACCTGCTGAACGTCTTTCTCAATGGCATGAAAGTCAGTTCCTTACTCTCATTTGGGTAGGGAATAGGATAGCTGAATCCTTTTTTGTTCTCTGTATTGTTCTCCTATAGGAAAAAGAAAGGGTAGAAATATTGAACTTCCTAAGCTGTCTTATAGACAGTATGGACTTATAAATGTTTGCCTCACCTGGATGTTGTAAATTGAGTGAATTTGATGATTGTAAAACTGTAATTGTTTTGTAATTCTATTGAAATGCTCCTCGGCCATGTTCATAAGATGGCACATCTAGGATTAATCTTCCATTGTGTATTACTTTTTCAACGTTTGTGACAAATTATGTTACCCAACTTACCACTAAGAATCAATGATTTTGGAAATAAAAAAGCTCTGAAATGCTTATCTTATAGATAATCAGGCATTTTTCATGTCATTTAGTTGTAACCTTCAGCTGAATTAAAGCCCTACAATGTCTTGATTTCCCAAACCACCATTAATCTTATGGAAAGTAAATAATGCTCGTAGCCCTTTTTGAATTTTGAGGTGTATCCTCAGACCACCAGGTACCTAACCATTCCTGTAGCCGAGCTACAAGTCATTATCAACCCAATTTGTCATCAAAGCGAGAATTACAAATCATTTTTTCCAAACAATATCATTTCAGCAGCATATAATTCTGTATTTACAGCAGTAAGTTGTTCATCTGGAAACATTCATATTGCAAATCATTTCCTTTTTTGCATATTGCAAGTTTGCAGCCATGGAAGAAAAATCAGAAAAAATGAGCCCTGCAATTGCTTGCAATTTAACAATTGATTTCCAAAAGAATTGAATCTAATAACTCATTTAAAGAGATATACACGGGCGTGTAACCACGCCCCTCAATTACAGTGATTAAACTTAATTGTTAGGCTAAAATAAATCAAAATAGCGTTGGACAACTGACAAAAAACTATTGGTACAACAGCAATATGGAATAATTGTTTACCAAGGCTAATTAATGGTCCAAACAAATCAGATGCAGCATCCTCAATACTCGGTTTCCAAAATGCCATCTATTAGACCAAAATCCATAGCCTGCAGAAGAAGAAACTAGGATGAGAACTCAAGCACATTGATAAGCCAAAGAAAGCCGTGATCACTGTTATATTTACACATCAGCATGGATAACCTAGCATAATTTTCCCTACACATGTAGCAGCATATAATAAACTGTCCCCTTTGGAGGAAGTGTAGGTGTATCTTAAATCATTCCTACTTCCATGCTCAAAAACTCCAAACACACCTCTTGAACTTAAGTGGCCTTGCCACGACACCCTATGCAGAATCCCAAAATGACTAGAGTGGCCATAACAGATTAATAACCACTTTCCAAGGTACAACCATCACCCCTCATACACTTGGTGACTTCCACAAGTTCTATCGCACTTTCCAACGTACAGCACTTCCACAAGTTCCAAAATGACTTGAGTACCCATGAGCAGATTAATATCCACTTTCCACGGTACAACCATCACCCCTCATTTCCACAAGTTCTATCACACACATTGTCTTATTTTAAGAACTCAAAGAGCACCATTCATCACTCACATAAATTTTCTAACTTCTTTTCTGAAGTTAACCAAATTGCATGAGGTTGGTTGAGATGTTTTCCAGTAGACTACAAACAATTTATCGTTTTTTTATTTATAGTTATGACAGAAGCTGCAAGAAACTTTAAGTAAACATAGCCCTTCTCCAAGCAAAACTTCTACTGAAGTTTATTCAAGTTTTGGGCACAAGTATTTAATTTGTAAGCCACTGCATCAATTAGACAATTACAAGTCCTCTTTATTTGTAGCTTATTTAAGTATTGAGAATTGAGATTATATATATTTGTATATACAGTATAGAAAGAGGAGTCCTTTTTCAGGAGTTAGGAGTAATTTAGGGAGTTCTTCCCATTCCTACAAATCCAACTGCAAACTTGCTAGACATTACCTCAGGAACAGATAAGAAACGATCTCTCTCTGTGTATTGCTGTACTTTCTCAAGTGGTTGACCAGTGAATGCAGCATACATTTTGTCAATTTTCTGCAATAGATCCACATGGAAGTAAATTAGATCCTTCAAGCCATAATCAAGAGTTCAGGATTAGTCAAAGATTATGAATTGACACTAACATGGCGAGATTGAACTGCTTCATTAACTTGCCGTCTGACATCCTCAACGTGACCCTACAAAACACAAATAGAGATCAAGCCTTCATAAGCAACATATTAAACCAGAAATACTAAAATATTGATTCACAATCACATGGTCATACCCCACATCCACTTTGCGGTTGATGGATCATAATACGTGAATTTGGCATCGCAAAACGCATCCCCTTCTCTCCACCAGCAAGGAGAAGTGCAGCTTGACTTGCAGCTATACCAAAACAAACTGTCCCAACTTTTGGCTTTATCTGAAAGTAGAAATGCTTAGTCAGTAGAAGCTTTTGGGTTATCAATTATTAATATGAAACTACCAATCACAGATTCTGATAGTCAATACTACCCCAGTAGAGTCATGCAAAAGATACATTAAAGCCTCCCTCCCAGAAAAGATAGCATCATAAAAATTAATCACTTACCCAAGACATGCAATCGTAAATCGCAAACACAGAATATGTGTTTCCACCAGGGCAGTTTAGATAGACCTGAAGAGGTGAAACATAATCATTAGCCGCAAAATTCTTGCCTTAAGTCATGACGTAAATATTGAAAAGGAAAGGACAAACCAAATTGAGCTATACAAAAGAATACCAGTATGTCAGATTTTTCATCAATAGTTGCCAAAGTTACAAGTTGGGAAATAACCCGCTGAGCCACCTGAGAGTTCACTGGTTGCCCAATAAATATTATCCGATTTCTGAATAAGATGCTAGAAAGGTCCAAAGGCCCTCCCGGTGTCATTACAGCAGGCATCATGGGTGGATTGCCCTTCTTGGCTTCTATAGGCCCATTGCTGTGAAAGAGACAAGCTCAAAAGTGTAACTTGCAAGGCGATAATCAAAAAGTAGTACAGAAGAGTGGGGAAAAATTATCTGTGTTACGGAGTATAGTGAAGTTGTTTACATCATATAGTGGGACATCAGAAACCAATGTTTACGAATGAGAAATAAATCTGGTCCTGCTTGTGATATTGAGCATTTGAGCTATAACTTTACAATTTTCAATTAGTGACCTATATGCTAGATAAGAACAATATTGCAACAATCATTTAAAGAAAACTTACTGAATGGCTCACTCTATGACACATGATACGCAATTGCTAGTAGTTTGACAAAGAAATGAAATAACCAATGCTATCCTTCTCCAAAATCTCGTAGGTTTGGGGATTTTCTTAATTTTTAACCTTTCAGATGAACTTTCCTCATCAACACCACATAGAACTTGATAAAAATTGGCCTAACGGATAACAACGTACCTTAATAAGCCAGTTTGGTCAAGCTTTAAAGGAAGACCAATGTTTTTACTAGATAATCCTGTAAACATTACAGAATGTAAATGGCATATTAGCTTCCTATAAAGGGAAGACATACAACACACACTATATTTCTATGTAATTCTCTCGTCTCTTCGATAAAGATGGGATTGCTCATCCTCACAAGAAAGGAAAATAAACAGTTATGCTCCGTGCTCCGAACAATATATACAAACAGTTGACAGATTATCAAATTATAAGTTAATAATGTATTGCAAGGAACTTTGATAGAATTTTCTTCTGCCATAATTTCCTTATAATTACAACTAAAAAAAATTCATTCAGAAATAAGTAATAGCAGATTAACAAGGGTACTTGAAGGTATACTTGCATGATATAAATTCATTTAAATATAAAGCATTAATCTTCATAAATTGATAATTGTCAAACCCCAGAATCATGATCTTTGAATTCAACATTTGAATGATCAACCAACTTCAAAAGGGGGGATTATTATGCATCCAAAATTGAACTAACTTAAACCTAAAATCCCCAATTGAACTTTTCTACAATTTAAAGGTTCATACTTTAAGCATTAAAAAAGAAATTTACAACAATTAAATCCAAATTCAGGAAAAAAAAAAAATTGAAGATACATGGTGATGCTTACCAGCAAGTGAAGAATAATCATTGGAAGGGTTAGATAATACAGACACAATCGATTTATTTGAGCTCCTGCAATTGAAATTACACTTAATTAAAACTTATTATAAAAATTAAAAAAAATAATAATAAAAATAAAAAACCTAAAAATTACAGAAATTAAAAAGAGGGGGGTTTTAAGGAAGAAAGCTTGTACCTTTGGGAGAGTAATGGAAAAGAAGAGGTTTTGGAGGTGAAAGAAGTAACAGGAGAGGGTGTAGAATAGGGTGAAATTGCAATTGCCGCCATTTTTGTTGCTCAAAAAAGCTTGTTAATTTGAGGTTAAGAGATAGTGAGAGTTGGAATGAAGAAGGTAAGAGAGAGAAGGAAGAAAACTCCCAATGACACAAGTTTCGATGATAGGAACCTAAACGATGTCGTTTTAATTAATTAGGAATAGAAAACATGACTTTTTTTTTTTATTTTTTATTTTTAAAAATAAAATATGTAATGTAATTACTTTTGAGAATTGACCAAGACGTAATGTTATGATTGTTGTCTCTATCATCTTAGGTTTACTTTATTTTTATCTTAGATTTGCAATCCTCGGCCTCAATAAGCAAAATTTATATGTTTTGTTTCTTGTATTGTATTCGAAAGATGATACTCTTTTCTTGTTTGAATGTTATGCCATATTGGTTGAGAATAAACTATAATCGCATACATTTGTTTAATTATAAGATGAGTGTCGTGAAATGAGTACTTGTAGTTATGATAAAAGGAAATTAGTAAATAAACCTTAAGTTGATTGATATTAGAATTAAATAATTATTCCAGATTTAACACGGAGTACAAAAATTGGTAAAATAATGTTATATATTAAGGAGTACTACATAATTTATTTTGTGATAGATAGGAACACTATTTAAGTACAACAAAAACATTATAAAGAAATAAGGAATAATTTACAATCACATTAGTCTACTATACACATAAAACCAAGCATATATATTATTCATATATGTTTATGATAGATGATACATTAACGCTAGTTAATTAGCAGATAAATTAGGGGATGAAACCCATACAAGATTATCTTGAGGGAACACATGACACACAGGGGAGGTCCCTGGTTCGAACCCCAGCACGCTAAAGGCGACATGATTTCGATCCCAATGAGAGGTATCCATATGACACATTGCAACAGCTTCAACTCTTTGCTTATCCATCTCACCCTTAAGTGAGACCAAAAACAACTTGTTATCACTAAGTTGCCCGTGACAATAGTATACTGCATAGGGGTAAGGCACAGGATGACACCCAATAATCTTTGGTGCAGCAAACTCTTTAGGATGTTCTAGAATGGTATAATTTTGCAACTTTTGCACCATATTATTTTTCACATGGGTAGTAGTCAAAACCTTGAAATTTGTGCCAATTCCAAAGATTAGGCCTAAATTATCAAGCATTGATTTTAAGGAAGTGGCACAAAATTTGGTCTCCCCTTTTAAAGGAGGAAGTTCACAATGTTTAATGGTGTGTTGTATGGCTTTAGCTTGAGGTGAATTTTGAGGGAATGAAAAAAATTCAAGGATTTTTGGAAGTTGAGTTGTTGTAAAAGGGATTGATTCTGCTTCTTTTTTGGGGATCATATGAGGAGTAATTGATGATTTTTTTATTGGAAAATATAATGGAATCTTTTTGTCAACTTTGAGATCATCTATGTGAAAGAAGATATTCCATGATAACTCCATTTGTGATGATGATGATTTAATATTTTGTGTAGCTTCTTTTGCAAATTCTCTTCCAAAATTTCCAGGGATAAACTGCAAAACATGCAACAATAGTTACAACATACGATGATTGGAAGAAAATCAAAAGTTAAAAGAGAAGAAATTTATAGAAAACAAAAAAAAAAAACTTTTGAAATTAAGAAGTTCAAAGATCTGCTCCATATGAACTACTGCGTAATTGATATGGTGTATCAAAAATATATATCTCTTTCTTTTGTCTACAAGAAATTTAAACAAACTCAATTATAAATTTGAAATCTTACCAGTAAAGTGAGGAGGAGGAGAAAGTTGTAAGGTAATACAATGGCCATTTCTCTTGATTCCTCTGTTCTGTGCTTCTTTTTCTTGGGTGGAGTTGTGAAAGGAAACTGTGGGTGATTTGCATCAAAACATTATTTAATTTATACTGCCTTCTTTTTTTTTTTTTTACTGTGGGTGATTTTCATATTTTCTACGTCTTATTTGCACTCTTTTCTCTTTTATATGATTAGTCATTACTGTTATTATTTATATGAGAGAAGAGTACGAAAATACTTGCCTGTATGTTTACACCGGTGTAATATACACAAAGTCTTGAAGGACAACTATTATGGAGTACTTCTAATTCCTGAAACGATTGTTTACAACATTGTAGTATCATAGATTTGTATAATTGTAGTTAATTTTTAATCCAATATATATTATACAAA
Source organism: Suaeda aralocaspica (assembly GCA_016808085.1). Classification (NCBI taxonomy): domain Eukaryota; kingdom Viridiplantae; phylum Streptophyta; class Magnoliopsida; order Caryophyllales; family Amaranthaceae; genus Suaeda; species Suaeda aralocaspica. The sequence goes on from PYUH01000100.1 coordinate 488,005, forward strand.
GTTGTGTAGTGGTGAAAATGAATGATGTAATTGAAAAAAAAATGAACTAATGTATTGTTTGACTAAACACTTGTAATTTTTAATCCATATAGATGGATTTTGATTTCCAACCATAGCTTGAAAAACATCCAAATTTACCTAAACAGAGTGCCTTTTTTCCCTTTGGGTAAATAGATCCTATGGTCTATTGAAAGTTTGATACCTATAACAAGCTTCAACCAACTAAGCTATTACTCACTCTATTTTCTTTTATACTACTCCGTACTATGTGTCAATGTATGCAAATGCTTCGTAGCTTATGGAAATTGTGCAATTTGTTCTCTTAATTAATTCTAGAAAATTATTTCAATGAAAATCAATTCTTAAATGCACATAAGAAAAGGTATCACGATTATCACAAATGGATTATCGATGGATAAGGTAAGTAATTCTTTGATTTGCTTCAATTTATTCAAGAAATTGTCACTCATAATCTTTGTTACCAAATAAGAAAGTTACACAACTATGTAATTTTGCAGTAAAATCTTCTTGATTGGTCACCACTAATTAGGTAAGTAATCAATTTATATGATTTTTTTTGAAGTTGATGAAAGGCCTGTTTACTTCAGCTGAAAATAGTTGAACTGAACTGAACCGAATTGAACAGATCTGAGTTGAATTGAACTGAACTGAAAGTTTTTTTATTAAGGATTAATGAATAGCAAAATAAGAGAAGAGCTGAACTGAATTGAGTTAAACTGAATTGAATGGATTTTAAGCTGAAATAAACAGGGCCGAAGTTTAGATGATTAAAGTATTCAATTATGATGATTGTATATATACAAGTTTTAATAAACTTTGGTTCTTTTCATAAGCAGTAATAACATATGCATATATCCTTGTTTCATAATTCATACAAAAAAAAAAAGTTTTTAACCTTAGACTTAAAGAGAAATATTAAAAGGAGGCCGGGGAAGGGGAATTTGTATATTTTTTCTTCCAACAAGTACTTAACTTTTAATTTAATTATATCGTTGTGTGCATGTTTCTTTAACTATATAAGACATCCCTATTATTACATGTAGAAAAAAATAATGGGGTTAATCTCTTGCCCTTCTTTGGCTTTGCATTGATTTATTTATACGTACAAGTTGTTCCATCTAAAATATGGAAACAAGATAAATTACAAAAAGATATCAAAAGATAAGTTTGGCAAATATGCTAATCACCTCCCAATAACAATCCTATAATTAAGGAAATAGATAAAATCATTAATTTCTATCAATAATCCTAACACCCCCCTCAAGTTGGAGCATGAGGAGTAAGAATGCCCAACTTGTCCAATAAATAGTCAAACTGAGACTTGCCAAGGGCCTTAGTAAAAACATCTGCCAACTGTTTACTAGTAGGAACATACGAAGGATCAATTAAGCCACTCGTAATGGCATCACGAACAAAATGACAATCAACTTCTATGTGCTTCGTACGCTCATGGAAAACCGGATTTCTGGCAATATGAAGAGCTGATTGACTATCACAAAATAGTTTAATAGCCTTGGGATGATGTACACCTAGACTCAATAATAAGCCTTTCAGCCATTTCAGTTCACAAGTTATAGCCGCCATGGATCGATACTCTGCTTCGGCCGAAGAACGAGAGACTGTATTTTGTTTCTTGGTTTTCCAAGAAATAGGAGATTTACCAAGGAACACAAGCCAACCAGTAAGAGATTTTCGAGTCACAGGACATGCTGCCCAATCAGAGTCACACCAACCCTGTAATGATAAATCATTGTCAGAACTCAAAAGAATGCCCTGACCTGGAGTACCCTTAAGATAACGTACAACACGAAGCGCGGCCTCCCAATGCTCAATACGAGGTTCTTGCATGAATTGTGATAATATATGAACAGAGTATGCAAGATCAGGACGAGTGACAGCCAAATAAATCAGTCTACCCACAAGCCTCCTGTATACCTCAGGATCAGAAAGAACCTCACCACTTGCAAGACCAAGTTTATGATTTTGTTCAATAGGAAATCCAACAGGTTTAGCACCAAGAAGACCTGTTTCAGAAATGATGTCTAGAGTATATTTCCTTTGACACAAAAATAAACCTGCTGAACTTCGAGCTACCTCAATTCCTAGAAAATACTTCAAGGAGCCAAGATCCTTCATATGAAAGCAATCATGAAGATAACACTTAAAAGTGTTCAAAGAAGCAGAATCATTGCCAGAGATAATAAGATCATCAACATATACCAACACATTCAACTGTATCCGACCTCTAGTATAAGTGAATAAAGAATAATCAGAGTAAGACTGTAAAAATCCATACTCCTTCAAAGCAGACACAAGTTTTGCAAACCAACATCTAGGCGCCTGTTTGAGGCCATACAAAGACTTGCGTAGACGACATACCTTATTCGGAAACGCGGACTCAAATCCCGGAGGTAATTTCATGTAGACCTCCTCATCAAGATCACCATGTAAAAAAGCATTATGAACATCCATTTGATGTAACTCCCAATTTTTAGAAGCTGCAATGGCAAGAAAAGCACGAACTGTAACCATCTTTGCAACAGGGGCAAACGTTTCTGTATAATCAATGCCTTCTTTCTGGTGATTGCCAAACACAACAAGTCTAGATTTCAAGCGTTCAATACTCCCATCAGACTTGTATTTGATTCTATAAACCCATTGACATCCAAGGGCTTTCTTCCCGGGAGGTAAATCTTCCATTGTCCAAGTGCCATTCCTTTCTAGTGCCTGAATTTCCTGTTTCATAGACTCTCTCCAGCCGGCATGAGCCATGGCTTGTTTAAAGGATCGTGGCTCAACACCGGAAGTCACAGCTGCAATAAATTTTCGGTAATGCATTGTAAAAGTATCACAATTTATGTAGTGTGCTATAGGGTAAGGCGTACCTGAGGAAGACTGTGGAGACGAGGTGTTAGAGGACTGAGATGGACCATCTGCGACAATAGTATGAGTGACGAAGTCACGTAACAAAACTGAAGGCCATTTAGTACGATGACCCTTACCAAGGTTGTCATTTGAAGATTGGGCTGCTGTATCATCTTGGGTAGTGGGCTGATCATGTGTGTACAAATGAGGCCCAGTACACGCTGCACCATCAGCTTCGAATGCTGGACTTGCGGACTGTGCATCAGCGGCAATTGGAGAAGTGGGCTGAGGCCCAGCGGGCGCTGACAGTTCAGCGGGTTGTCCAGTAACCTTAACATTTTTTGGATCCAAGCCCAACGACTCGTCAGCGTTCGCTGGCCCTGGAGAAAGATTTTGATGGGATTCTTTACGAGAATCATTGTCACAATATTCATTAAAATCAACATCATACACCATATTTTCGGGAACAATATTTTTCGGAATTATATTAGAAGCAATCGGATCAAGAAACGGAAAGACCTCTTCAAAGAATGTAACATCACGAGAAACAAAAAATTCTTTAGAGTCTAAATCAAAAAGACTCCACCCTTTCTTTCCGAATGAATATCCCACAAACATACACTTTCGACTACGACTAGCAAATTTGTCACCACCGGTTTTTTTATTTTGGGCAAAACAAAGACAACCAAACGTACGAATGAGTGCATAAGAGGGTGTAGTGCCAAACAACATCTCGTAGGGTGTTTTGTTTTGAAGTAGAGGGGACGGAGTACGATTAATAAGGTGGGCTGCAGTAAGAACACTCTCCCCCCAAAAATATATAGGTAAATTTGCTTGAAATCGTAAGGCTCTTCCTACATTTAAAATATGTTTGTGTTTCCACTCAACCCTACCGTTCTGTTGTGGAGTCCCAACACAAGAGGTTTGAAAAAGTATGCCAGTGGCAATGAAATAGTCATGCAAACATTTAAATTCGGTTCCATTATCACTTTGAACTATTTTAATAGTCTGCGAGAATTGTCTATCAACCATTGCAACAAAAGACATGAACATTTGAAACACCTCAGTTTTATCAATGAGCAAATAAACCCAAACAGCACGAGAATAATCATCAACAATGGTCAAAAAATATCTTGCACCACAAGAAGAGGAATGTCTATAAGCACCCCATAAATCACAGTGAATTTTCTCAAAAATACGAGAAGCCCTATTTTCACTTAAAGGAAATTTATTTCTAGATTGTTTAGCACGAAAACAAATTTCACATGCTTTATTTAAACTACCCTTACAATTAATAACCGGAGGAAGTGACTTCACCACCCTTTCCGATGGATGACCCATCCTTCTATGCCACAATTCCAAAGTAGAAGATCCATTTGTTGCCGAAACATGTTGTATAGTATTCGGTCCATCAAAGTAAAACAGTCCATCTCGTCTAACACTCGTTCCAATCAGCTCCCTCGATCGGCCCTGTATAGTACACATAGAAGAGTTAAATTGGACAGTACAATGCATATCATTAATCAATTGAGATACCGAAATTAAATTGCAACTTAATTCAGGAACAAAAAGAACATGATTTAAAGTAATTTTATTTGACAATCGAACAGAGCCTTCCTTAGTAGCCATTACCGACTTCCCATTCGGAAGACCAACGGGACAATGAGAGAGATTTTGAGTGTCAAATAGCCATGTATCAATACAAGTTACATGTCTAGAAGCTCCTGTGTCGACAATCCACGAAGTATTATCGAACTTACCACTTAAACGATTATCGGGTACTGTAGTATTACCAATAAATCCAGCCAATGCCTTCCATTGTGCAGCCGTAAAAACGGAGTTTTGATTAGAGTTGTCGGATGATACAGTGGGTGTCCCTGTACTCTGACTCACTGTAGATGTCGTAGTAGTAGAACCAGTAGATGGACCATTAGCTTGGGGCTTTGGAGGCCCACGACCCTTGCTTGAATTAGAAGGACCACGAGTGTTGCTAGCCCGAGAACGCGTAGACCACCATTCTGGGTACCCACGGAGCTCAAAACATGAGTCCACCTCATGTCCACGTTTCTTGCAGTAGGTGCATATTAAGTGAGATTTGTCAGGTTTATCATCACTACTTGATGGCTTTCCGCGACCCGTACTAGATTTGAGGGCAAAACCCACGACCTCTGGAGGAGTATCATCATGAGTGGGTTTTGCAATACCAAGGCGTTCATCTTGAATCACTAATTGGTATGCTCGGTCAAGAGAAGGTAACGGGTCTTGAGACAATATATTGCTCCGAGTCCGGCCGTAGTACTCCGAGTATAGCCCCATCAAAAATTGATGAAGACGAGTAGTATCTCGTCGTTGCTCGTGTTGTTTAGCGGCAGTACAGTTAGAGCAACAATCACAAGTAATTAATGGTTCATGATTGTTAAGCTCCTCCCATAGAGTTGAGAGTTTCCCAAAATATGATGCTACTGTCATCGTCTTTGTTTGCTCGCATTTGGCAAGAGAGGTTTTAAGTTGTTGAATTTTTGGGCCATTAACGACTGCAAAACGAGTCTTCAAAGTGTCCCAAAGTTTCTTGGCATCCCTATATTTTGACAAGGTGCACTTAATTTCGGGATCAATAGTATTGATGATCCATGAAATAAGCATAACTTGAATTGTGTTCCAGTCTGATTGAGTGCAAGGAGAAACGGGACCATTAATGGTGCCGTCAAGAAAACCAAATTTTCGGCGGGCTTCTAAAGCAAGTTGAATGTCGCTTGACCATTCATCATAATTGTCTCCTTTGAGACGGGTTGGAGTAATGTAATCACCCGGACGATCTTGAGGTCCGAGAAAAAAAGGAGATGTAGGATCAATTTTTTTGAGGCGGTGGTGGTGGTGGAGTTTCATCACCGGCCATGATGTGGAGGTTTATTCAAGAACTGGTCACTGATACCATGTAGAAAAAATAATGGGGTTAATCTCTTGCCCTTCTTTGGCTTTGCATTGATTTATTTATACGTACAAGTTGTTCCATCTAAAATATGGAAACAAGATAAATTACAAAAAGATATCAAAAGATAAGTTTGGCAAATATGCTAATCACCTCCCAATAACAATCCTATAATTAAGGAAATAGATAAAATCATTAATTTCTATCAATAATCCTAACATTACAAAATGAATTTAATATTCTAAATCGAAGATACTTTAACTACTACCTCCGTACCATATATATTAGTTGAAAATTACAACGATTAAACATAAAGTAGAAAAAAAAAAGTCAAATCGTTACAACTAATATGATACGGAGGTAGTATAACACGAGTATTGTGCATTACACTGGATCGATCTGTCAATGACATCTACAGTCTACACAATATAAATACATCTATAATGTTGATCAATTATTCCCTCTTCACACGCACCTGAACTCACTATGCTCAATTATTTTGTTTGGTGCATGTAATATCTATGAAAGTGCTTAAACCTACATCAGTGTAAACTTTTTATCTTAAATAATGCCATAAATGATGCTGCATGCATGAAATCTGAAATTAATTTTTGTGTTGACCATTCTAAATTGTAGCATACCAACGGCAACGGTTACTTCAAAAGTTTTAAGGCTTCACATTGAGCATCACTTGGGGGTTATATTATTATTTGTTTTCATTCGGCCTTTTATAATTTTTTTTCCCTTTCTTTCTTCCTTTCTTAATTCTTATCATTTATATTAAAGAGACATAAACTATGAAAACATGGAGAAAGTCGATCAAAATGATTCAGCTTTGTTCTTTCTCACTTGCCTTTACAAGATTCTAGATTTTGACCTTGTAAAGTGCAAATGAAAGTCGTCTTACACTCTTAACAGTTAACACAACATGCTTTGCAAAAGCAGATGCCCTAGCTGCTATCATACTACGCCCCAAAACAGAAATAAATTTAACTATTTTTGCATATTTCTTCATCACTTAATTATGATTTATTGCCAGTAAAAAAAAAATTGTTAAGGCTTGTTATCCGTCTAAAAAATATAAGTTTGGTTGACATTTAATTAATATCAATTATAGAGTAGACAACTTCGACTTGTCAATAATTTACTCTTTTTAATTAAAGATTTTTTACAATTTGTAATAAAAAAGTATTAACTAATTTGAAAATAAATAGTTATTAAGTGACTAGTGCACAACGCTCTGACCATAAGTCCATAAGATACAAAATATGAAGGCGAGTCAAACTATATACGGTTATGAATATAATCTATAGCCGTAAGGTAGCAATATTCTAAAAGTTAAAAGGATTTGGAACGGATATGCATGATACCACTAGTAAATAGTAAAAGACTAGTACATGATGTATAAGCTTTTGAATGCACGGTTGTTGTTGATGAATCATGAATGATGATGATTTACAGTTGAATTGGGGCATGCCAAAAAGCTGATTCATTACAACACGGAGAGGTACACACTCGATTCATCATCATCACAACACCAAACAATTCGATCACTAAACTATAAAAACTTTATTTTTATCATTCATTTTTTATCGATATTGACATCGAAGCTAAGTGTTGACTTCATCAAAGGAGCATATTATTTTTGCCCCATGCAATTTGTCTTTATTATCATTATTGTCCTAATTTACAGAAGAACAAAGTTCTGTTTTTGGTTCATGTACCCGACTTCATTCATAGGTAAAGTTTTGATTGATTGATCTCTTATTCTCTTATAATTATCAAATAAATTTATGAAAGAAAACGAAAATTTTAAATGTATAAATATGTTATAAATATACAGATTCAACTGTTACGTTGTATTAATACCTTACTTAGCATGCCGTGAGAAAGATGATCTTATTTTGAGTCAATAGAATTGTTTTAGGTAAATATTTAGTAAATGACCCTGTGGTAATTTATAGATCCTTCATTGTATGTAACCTAGCCTAAATCTATATATATATATTTTTTTGATGCAAAAATCTATATATCTTTAAAATTTCAATATGTACAATGTGATTATTGCTCTGCCCTTGGACGTCACCAGTCATTGTTAGTGAACCATGTAAATTTTTTTGGTGTTACATTGTTAATTGTTATACAAAGTAGTACATTATGAATCTTTAATTTCTTGAGTTTATTTCAACTAGTATCACTATTAATTTTATTCTAATTTTTGTAGCACATGATCAAAATTATATAAGTTAGAAAGCTTTAAAATTACCTATGTATAATGTAACAAGCGAATTGAAGATATTTTCGCTCAAAAATTGGATAAGGTTGACTTTTTTTGCAAGATTATTGGGTTAACGATTCCAAGATCTAATGACGTATGACTTCAAATAATTTTCTTATCTTCTATTATCACCAACTTGGATACGTGCCTGTTCTGATTAGTGTAGTATAATTTGCCACATTGGTGTATTAATCATGACAAAATGAATTATACATAAACAATTAAACATATTTCATGGTTGTATTTGTTTGATTGGTGCTAATTAATTAGGCTTGGAGATACTAACGTTTTTAAACCTTTGACCTTTACCGCTATAAAATATGATACATAATTACTTCATTATCTTAATTGGTGTACTTCATATACACAACTTTGTTATTTAATATTGATCGAGTAATCAAGTTAGTCATTCAATCAAATAGTTTGTGCAGTTTTTCCAACAAACTCCTATAATTTAGAGCGTGAATGCCTTAATTATTGGTTAGCTATATTATTCTACTTCGTAATTGTTCATATTATGTTTCGACCAATTAAATAAAATTGTCAGCATCATTAAAAAGTGATCAAATTAGCTTGATTGTGACCCTTAAATATACACTGATTACTGATAATACCAACTTAATTAGATGACAAATTGACATTTGTTTTTACCTAATCACAATCAAGATATAATATTTCCCATGCAATTGGAATTATATGGGTTGGAGTATACTTTAAGACGAAAGCTTCTTGAACGTAAGAAATTTTCAAAGGAGTGAAATCAACTAATAAAAGTGAAGGGTTAGTACTTAGTTGGTATGGTACTCCGTAACATTTTGCGAGAGAACTAATATATATTAACCTCATTGGATATCAAGTAATTTCAGTATATTTTAATTATTGGTCTTGTTGAACCTTAGATTATTTCAGTTTAATTTAGTTTATTTTAGTCGTTTAGTCTATATTAGAAAAAAAAGTACTTGCGTTAAAGTTTAGACTAGTATTACGGAGGATAAAATTTAAAGAAGTTCATAATTAGTTTTGAATATTAGATAGTACTATAACCCAACCCTAGTTTAATAAATTGATGATGCATGTATATTACGGAGTACTAATTTATTAGAGATAATTAAACATATATGTCGTAGACAGTAGACTACATCATTAAGCTAGCAAAGGACAATTAGGTAAAGTTTGATTGAATTCAAAAAATAATCATAATCTTATTAGTTGTTAGGTTGAATTGCACTCACTTTAAAAGATTATAGATTTTGTAAGTATGGTACTATGATTATTGTTTACAATAGTGGGCATTAGGCATATGCTCTGTCTGTTTGTCACCCTACATATGGTTAATTAATTAAATAATTAATTAGTGCTACTACCTCATTTAATAAATGGAGAATTTTCAATTACGAGGACTTATATGAGTTATGAAATACGACAACACGTAAACCCCATAATCAGTGGACGAGTATATGAATCATGGATTAGCCCCCTGAAAAACAAACATACTTTGGCTTCTCATTTTTTTTTTTTTTTTTTTGAAAGAACTATAATTTAATTATATACTAGTATGTAGACAATATATGGGAATATGTGTCCATATATTCATCATCACTCCAATTTTTTTAATGTTAACATCAATCCAAACCTTAAACAAACACATTTGCTTGTAAGTTTAGGAGTTTAGCTAAATTGGTTTAAAAAACTCTTATATTGCACAATGGTTGCGGCCTTGTTGGCACCTAATATATATGCTTTAAATATTATTATTTTTTGAACTACTTAGAAAATAAAGGCTTTAATTATTCTTTCGTCTTTCATATTCGAGAGTCTAGAGGTTCATGCCTAATTAACTATTTGCAATCCTACTTTAACGTACAACTTCAATAGTTTAAGTAATCAATAATATCTACTCCCTCCGTTTTCTATTATTTTTTACGGTCACTATTCACCCTTTCATTTTGATATATGATATAATAATAGTGGTAGGGTGAAATTAGTGGGTGGTGTGTGGGGTCTATTTTAATAAAAAATGTTAAAAATCTAATAAAGTTGTAATGTAAAGAAAAATATGGAACATACAGAAACAAGATATGTAAAAAAAAAAAAAAAAAAAGAAACGAAGGGAGTGAATTAATTAATCATCTTCAATTTCAAATTGTCTTTTGACATAGACACAAAATTATCTAGGAGTTAAAAACTCATTAAGATTAATATATATAGTGAATCCTAATTCCGCCTAATAGTTCTTTGATGAATTTTTGTTGTTTTTTATTATTTGATTATTTTTTTTGTGTGTTTAATTAAACTTTATTATTGGGAGTGTTTTTTGTGCATCATCTTAATTTAGTTGATGTGTTGCCACTTTGTGATATGATCATCATATACAAAGAAAATAATAATATTTTCTTGTTTTTGTTTGCTTTTATTTTGGGGAACGAGTAAATGCTACCCGATCGAAGCCACATATATAAGTGGATTCTTGGACTGTTGGACATGAAATAGTACAAAATTTTCTTACTAAACTTAGGCCTGTTTACTTTAACTGAAAACATCTGAAATGAACTGAACTGATTGGAGCTGAATTGAACTGAAAGTTTTTTTTATGAAGATTTAATGAATAGCAAAATAAAAAAAGAGGTGAAGTGATTTCAAGCTGAAGTAGACCCTTAGTATTTTCATTTTTTTTTTCTTGTTATAAAATTTATTTACTTAGGATTTTAATCCTACTTAATATTATTTCAGAATTCGCTCATGTACTTAATACTACATGTCTACATCCATACTAAGATTTTATTAAGAAATTCTCCTTTAACTTACTACGTACTTATGTTTTGTAGGTGAACACGTAATACTCGCACCTTGCATCGTTAGAAAGGAAAATATGATATAGATGCTCAATTTCTTTATTTATTCAATTAATTTGATGCTTTTCCAATTTTAGAAAAGGCTCAATGTCTTTGATGTTTCCGTTGTCATCAAAATCTCAGCTAAAGCATGCATGTGGAACACTAGCCAATGACCCATTGTTTGCGGAAAGGATCAGTTGACTTTGTTTACATATACATCTAATTAAAGTGTGGAATTTTCTTTTTAATTAATTTTAAAGTTGTATGTTTTTTTTTTGTTTGAGAAGAAAGTTTTATGTTAATGATGAAAGTTGATTGAAAAATTAAATATTTCTCCATTATTATTTTTGTTATTTTGGTATGAAAAGTATCACAAAGAAATTAAGTAGCACGGTTATATTCATTTGAAATTATATTGAACTGTAATAAAATAAAATGAAATGAACTAAATTAAAATGTGTGTGATGAACAATGCAAACTCATAACCTTGTTATACTTTAATTAATTGACTAGATTGAATTGAATAAAAATAAGTCCAAAAAATAGCCTAAAATGTACATGATGCAATCAATTGTACTCTCCATATCAAGTTTTTACTAACTATTTCAAAAGAGTCCTAGTCAACAAGAATATTATCTAGTTAGCAAATGGGATAATAATATTCTTTTTATTATTTTTTTTTGGCATGACATGGGATAATGTTATACAAGAGCAAAATGACAATGTGAATTTAGATCAACCTTATAGGTTATAATCAACTTTTCAAAATTTATGTGAATCCTTATAAGTTATTGGACTAACCTGACTAAATTATACTTAAATGTATTACAAATAATAAGTCTAAAAGAATAGAGAAATGATGGGAAAAAACAAGTTGATGGGATTGCGGATATTAGGACTAGAAGCACGGATATCACAGTCCAAAAAAACATGATCCTACAAAACTAAAAATGAAATCGAGTATATGCTTTAATAAGTCAAAACATGCATGAAATAACATGATGAAATGACTGCCTGGTTTGCAAATTTATAGTCAATCGTAGAAAGTGGCGTGAGACCCACAAGTGTATATATCTTTCGATGCCATGCTTATGCATCAATGATCAAGAAGAAGATTCTCAAGGCAATAGTCAACTTTTGAGTATGGAAGTTTGTAATAAGAAACACAAAACTAGGACTATTTGTAAGTAAGATAACAACAAATGATATACTATATAATTTTAAGTTGTGTCATTTCTTTTTTGACTTTGTTAACAGTGCATGCGCGTTTAAAGGAGCTGAACCAAAACTGTGTGTATACTTGGCTAATTTTCTACCAAGATCTTCTTAGTTCATACAAGCTAAGGGTGCACTAATTCTATGCTTTTGAGTTTTGACCCTTTCACATCACATATCTTTAAATTAAAATGCCCCCAAACAAAACAAAACAATAAGGAGTAAGTCCTCTTGATCTGCCATCTACCTGCATATACAAGGAAAAGAACATATGCAACTCGAATCGGGCATGCACGAATTGTAGTAGACAACCCATGTGAAATTAAAAGTCGAATTAGACAATCGTGCTAAGTTTCATGAAATTGGGCTCATGCAGTCATGCATATTGCATAATCCGACTCATATTTCAAGTCATGCTATCATAACTCATTTACTACGTAGAATTTCTATGTTTTGGAATACTTAAATAAATTAGCGGACCAACATATGATACTCTACTATATCACAATATGTATAGAACCAAGAAATATTATAACTATATGTCTATACATAAAACCAAAAAAAAAAAGGAACCAAACATCACAAAAAATAGGAAATCAATCATGTGAATTAGCTCAAAATAGGAAAAATCTCAAAGATACTTGACATTGAAAATATATAGAAACAAAATCACAAAATTAAGTAAATAAACCATACATATCAATATTTTGAAAAATTATTAAGGAAATGAATCATTTGATAATATATGTTTTTGGGAATCTCTATTCAATCCATCTAATATAATCTAACCTCATCTTAATTATTTAGTCAACCCATTCTAAATAATCCATTTTATTTAAATTTATTCAATTTCTATCCAATCTTATTTTAATCCGTGAAAAAAACACACGTATACTCCACAGTCGACACACGCCTTGTGTGAGTACAATCACAACCTTCGCTTAAACAGTGGAATTTTAAGTACTCACCTTTTCTTCTATCCATATTTTACTACTACTAGTATAAATAAACATCGTTGCACTATTATTATTACCTTTGCATTGTTGCAATATTAAATTAAAAACTCGCATCTCAGACCTGTGCTCTGTTCACATCCAAGTACACACACATACATTCTCATTTTACTTGCTACCTTTGCCATGAAGTTTGCTACTGTTTTCTTCTTCTCCTTCATTGTCCTCATAGTAAGTTTTTCTTCTTATGTCGTTCAAAACTCCTTTTATTAATATTCTCTTATGATTTTAGTTAGTTATTTGTTTCATCTATCATAATTTTAATATATTTTTTATTTTTGTTTGTTTTTGTTAGTTTGCAAATGAAACAAGTGCAAGAAAAGTTCCTGAAGATTACTGGAAGGAGGTAATGAAAGATCAGCCAATTCCAGAGGCAATAAAAGTCATAATTAATCAAGAAAAGCCAAACTCATCTGAGAAAAAACCTTTTTGGAGTCATTTTAACAAGGATTTTGATGTCACTTCTAATGTGATTATCTACCATCCTCATCAACAAAGCAATCACCTTCCTTCTTCCTCCTTCGCCGCGGCGAGCTTGAAACCGGAAGCATATGGTGGTGATCAGCAGAAGAAGCTTGGGAAATTATATCCCAAGTGATCATATGATTAGTCCAACAATAATTATTATTATTAAATTTAAATAAGTTGGAAGTTTGAATAGATGTTATTAATTACTTATTAGTAGTTCTCCTATTATTATATATATTGTCTCATAGAGGTTTTTTTAATGAATGATATGTAGATCAGAAATTAGTGGAAGATTTGCATTTTGTGTCGTATGCATGTGTACTAATTAGAAGCTAAGCGGAATAAACTTACCATCGTGTATTGTTATGATAATTTTCTTTTTGATAATTAGTAGGCTTATTTTATTGAAATTATACATATATATCATGCACTTTTTTCATTGAGAATTAATTATATCATGCACCTGAAATGATAGAAAAATTATTTGCCAGTTGCAAAATATCCTCTCAGACGTTCATCATATTGTTTGGAGGTTTTGACCAAAGAATTGTAACGTATATTGCATAAAAAAACAAAGATGTTATAAAATATTATTATTTTATGGATGTCCATTATACCCCTTAGGTATGATCTAGAATGTTCTGGATACTAGGGTTTATTCTACAGGAAACCCTAGTTTAAGCTTGTATATATATTTGGTACTGAATAAGAAAACAAATCAATTCTCCTCCCCACAAACACTCTCTACTAAAACCCTAATTTATAACACGTTATCAGCACGATTTGTCTACTTAACATATAAATCACCATTGATCTTTCTAATCGACCAAAATTTTGCAAAATCGCCAAAAACACGATTGAGCGACGTATCAAGAAAATTGTCATAGTATCATCACAATAGATTTGTGTTCGTCAGCAAACTGTTAAAGTCCAGGAGACAATACTAATTCATCGGCCTCAATTCCTCAAGCTCAGACTGATTGTGGAACTTGGGAAGTAATCACAACACCATGAGCAACGAAAGCCCAAGTGATGATACCGAAGGTTTATTAATTAAAGCTTCCATTGCGATTGATAACCTGTACAAAATTCGCGACACATTTTACCCTGTAAACCCAGATGATAAAATCCCCAAACTGCAGCAACATTCTCAGTATTGTCTCAACTTGCTTGATTCTATTGCCCCTGGTAAGTAAGTTAGTTAATTAATTAGGTTTACTTGCTTGAATATCATTTCTATTTTCATCTTTCTGCAAATTGATTTAGGCATAATGGAGCATTAAGAACAAAACTCATAAAAAAAGAAAGATTGGCTGTTTTTGTAAGGAAATTTGTGCGATTTATTTTGACGATGTTTCATTGTTTGGGTTAATATATGAGCAGGTGATTGATTTTAATTTGACGACTGTTGAGATATTGTGATTTTATGAGGGAGAATGTGCATTTATCATTGTGAATGCACTTATCTGAATACTGAGTTTGTCACAATATAGGTGAAAGTAATCAGTACAATTAAAACACCTTGTAGAAATAATTCAGGAATGTCAATCGCACGACCTAAATTATGATCTCGGGGGTAGCATGTATAGTCATTAGTCAGAACTTTCCCTTGCTCTTGAGGGTAGAGGTGTTTAAAAGTTGACACGACCCGCTTATTTAATGCAATTCAAATTAATTATTTAATTATATATAGTATTATATACAAAACTGAAATGAAGTTTAAGAGTAATAAGGTTCCATCTTGTGTTAATAGTAACAACTAGCATAATAAAATAAACTACTTTTCATCTTGACTTGACTTTAGTAATAATCGCTAATAGAATAAAAGGTTAGTGTCAATATATGGCATAGTCAGCAAGTTCTGTTAACACTAAATAAATGAATAAGAATAAATAAATACCATATCCTATAGCCTAGGTGTGACAACGTACATTAGATCGTAATATAGCAATATACAATACATTATGCATACCTGCTTCACTCATATTAATTATTGTACAGTTAGGCCCTAATATCTAATTAATTTATTATAGTGTAACATGTCGAACTTAGCAAAGCTTGAATTTGCGGCTTTGATATTACTGGAAAGAATTATTTGTCTTGGGTATGGATGCTGAAATTCATCTAGATGCAAAAGGTCTTGGAAAAACTATCAAAACAGGAAATCAAGAAAACAGTCAGACAAAGCTAAAGCTATGATATTCTTCGCCATCCCCTTCATGAGGCCCTTAAGACTGAATATTTAACTGTGAAAGAACCAATGGTGCTTTGGAATAATTTAAAGGAAAGATACGACCACCAGAAAAATGTTATCCTCCCCAAGCTCGTTATGAATGGCTTAATTTGAGATTACAAGATTTTATCAGTAAGTGAGTATAACTCAGCCATGTTTAGAATCAATTCTAAACTGAAATTATGTGAAGAAAAAATAAATGATGAGGATATGTTGGAAAAGACATATACCACTTTTCACAAGGATAATCTCTTATTGAGTAAACAATATCGTGAAAAGGGCTTTAAAAAAATTCGAATTGATATCTGTCTTCTAGTGGCTGAACAAAATGATGAGCTTTTATGAAAATTCATGAATCACGGCCAACTGGCTCTACTGCATTCCCTGAAGTGAATGCTGCATCCCACAATGGGATAAGAATTAACAATAGAGGCCCTGCCAGCAGCAGTGGTCGAGGTCGTGGTGGAAGTCATGGCCGCAGAAGAGGTCGGGGATATTATAGAGGTAGAGGTGGTCATTTCAAAACTCATATTCTCACCGGAAGTTGGATAATGAGGATGGTAATAAAAGCATGAGAAGGCTAAAAGTGAGACTATGTGCTACCGTTGTGGAGGAAAGGGCCACTGGTCTCGTTATGTCGTACAACCAAAGCATCTTGTTGACCTTTATCAGCAGTCTCTGAAAAAGAAAGGAAAGAAAGTGGAGAATAACTTGGTATATGAAAATGGCGAAGGTGATTTTGATAATGGTGATACAACTACCTGGAGGTTGCAGATTTCTTCACCACCCTGAAGGGAATAATTAAGTCAATAATATTATGTCTATTAGCAAATAAAGATTTAGTAGTTTACATTCCCAATTTAGTTAGAATAATTATGTATTTACTTTGGCTTGTTATTTTATGCATGAACTTGATAGTTTAATAGTTTGTTTGTGCTTTAAGACTTTGTTACTTTAATATTATTTTAGTTACTTTGAATATTTGGATATTTTAGGATATGTATTTACTTTCATTATTTTTTTATTGAAGAACATGAATGCTCTCCAAGCTCAATTAACAATAAATGGTGAAGAAATATGTCTAGTGGATAGTGCAACTACCCATACAATACTTAAAAATAAGAGATATTTTTCTCAATGATGATGAATAATATAAGTGTGAATAATATCGGTAGTGCAAACATTATTGAAGGCTCCGGAAGAGCAACTATATTGATGCCTATGGGAACAAAATTCGAATAAATTGATGCTTGTAATCCCCTAAGTCTCAAAAGAAATTTATTGAGTTTTAAAGATATCCGTCAAACGGATACCCTATGAGACAATAAGTGAAGAAATAATGAATTCCTTCAAATTATGAGTAAACCCAAGGCACTAAGCAGGTTTTGGAGAGATTATCTGCACTCTCCACTGGCTTGTACTACACAAAGATTAATGTTATTGAGACATATGCTATGTAAACCAGAAGTTTACAGATAGCTTTATAGTTTGGCATGACCGGTTAGGCCATCCCGGGTCATCAATGATGCGAAAAAAATAATTGAAAATTCACATGGACATTCTTTGAAGAGCCAGCAGATTCTTCAAAATGATTATTCTTGTGTGCTTGCTCCCAAGGTAAGGTGATCATTCGGCCACACAGCGAAAATAATTATGAATATATTTAATCGATGCATCACACCAATATATATGTGGTTTTAATCGATGTGGACCAATACATCCACCATGTGGACCATTTAGATATTTTATGGTTTTAATCGAGCATCGACTAGATGGACATGTGTCCTTACTATCAACCCGCAACCTAGCGTTTGCGAGGTACTATGCTCAATGATAAGATTACGAGCACAATTCCAGATTTTATTAAGAATATACGTCTGGATAATGCTGGTGAATACTCTCAAAGGCTTTTAATGATTATTGTATGGCTATTGGATAAATGTTGAACATCCTGTAGCACTGTTCATACACAAAATGGTCTTGCAGAATCACTAATTAAACGTCTTCAGTTGATTGCTAGACATTACTTATGAAGTCGGATCTACCGATTTCTACTTGGGGACATGCTATTTTACATGCTGCAGCAACTAATTCGCACAGGCCAACAGAGTAAACAAAATTCTCCCCCTCACAATTGGTTTGTGGTCAGGAACCAGATATTTCCCATCTAAGAATTTTCGGATGTGCTGTGTATGTTCCAATTGCTCCACCACAAAGCTCTAAGATGGGTCCTCAAAGGAGGCTGGGATATATGTCGGGTTTGTCCCCATCAATAATTAGATACCTAGAGCCATTAACAGTGATCTATTACTGCTCGTTTGCAGATTGTCACTTTAAACGAGTTGGTTTTCCCAGCATTAGGGGGAGAGAACAAGCAGCTGGAAAGTGAATTAGTTGGAATGAATCATCATTAAACCACCTTGATCCTCGCACTAAACATGTGAATTGGAAGTCCAAAAGATAATTAATTTACAAAGCTTAGCAAATCAATTGCCAGACACATTTAATGACCTAAATAGGTAACTAAGTACATATACCAGCTGTAAATGCTCCTATCAAGATTGATGTCCCTGAAGGACAATCTCATGAGTCTAAGGCACGCCTGAAGCGGGGTAGACCAGTAGGTTCCAAAGATAAGAATCCTCGGAAAAGAAAAGGAGCAATGATAGTATGGCCAGATTGAGGAAGCAATAAGTGAAGGATCTCCAGAAGAGACCATAGACATGCAAATGATAGTGTTCTAGAAGAACCTCAGGTACCTGAAAATGAAGAGATCTCAACAGATTATGTATGTCTGAATAACTTGGAACCGAAATGAAATCGACGTCGATGATGTGTTTGCATATAATGTAGCACTTGACTGATTATGAATGAAAAAGAGGATCATGACTAAGTCCATTGAAGAATGTAGGAAAAGAATGATTGGCCAAATGGGAAGAAGCAATTGAAATCACTTGCAAAGAGAGAAGTATTTGGGCCAGTAGTTCGTATACCCGAAGGTGTAAAACCAGTGGGATAAAAGGGTCTTTGTGGGAAAAGAAATGAAAAGGGTGAAATTGTGAGACACAAAGCACGTTTAGTTGCACAAGGATTCTCAAAGACTGGTATTGATTTTGAGGAGACATATTCTGGTGGTGGATGCAACTACTTTCAGATTCTATTAGTCTGGCAGTAGGGCATGGACTTGATTTACGAAAATGGATGTTGAACAGCTTACTTATACGGCCCACTTGATAGTGATATATACATGAAACTCCCGGAAGGTTTCAAGTTGCCTGAAGCAACTGGTTCGCGTTCTCGAGAACAACATTGTATTAAGTTAAATAGATCCCTTTAGGATTGAAACAATCAGGGCGTATGTGGTACAATCGCTTAGTGAAATTTGTGAAAGAAGATTTAGAAATGACCCTATTAGCCCTTGTATTCATAAAGAAATTCGGGTCAGGTTTTGTGATTATGCTGTCTATGTTGATGATTGAATATCATTGGAACTCAGAAGAGATTCCAATAACAGTGGAATACTTGAAAAAAGAGTTGAAATGAAAGATCTTGGTAAGACAAAATTTGTTTAGGGCTACAAATGAGCACCTAAAAAAAGGAATCCTTGTGCATCAAACTACATACACAGAGAAGGTGCTCAGAAGATATATGGATAAAGCACATCCGTTAACTAGCCCAATGGTTGTAAATCACTAGATGTTGATAAAGATCCTTTTCGCCCTCGGGAAAATGATGAAGAGATTTGGTCCTGAAGTACCATATCTAAGTGCAATAGGAGCATTGAGTACCTTGCTAGTCACACAGACCCAGCATATCATTCTCTACAATCTATTAGCAAGGCTTAGCCATGTCCTACCCGAAGGCATTGGAATGGGGTTAAGCTATATTCGCTATCTACAGGTACGAAAGATAAAGGTTTGTTCTTTTCTGAACCTCCAAAGAAGAATTAGTTGGTTTTGCAGATGCAGGGTATTTATCAGATCCTCATGTTGCTCGATCACAAACTGGAATGTATTACATATGGTGGTACCCGCAATCTCTTGGCGTTCCATGAAACAAACCATTGCTGCTACTTCTTCTAATCATGCAGAAATTTTAGCAATCATGAGGCTAGTCGAGATGTGTATGGCTAAGGTCTCTAATTCAGCACATACAAGAAGATTGTGGTCGTTTTGTGGAAAACAAGCTCCGACTACATTATATGAAGACAATGCAGCCTGTATTGCACAACTCAAGGAAGGGACATTAAAGGTGACAGGACGAAGCATATTTCGCCAAAATTTTTCTTCACCCATGACCTTCAGAAGAATGGTGAGATTAGTGTCCA
This sequence comes from Suaeda aralocaspica, assembly GCA_016808085.1. Lineage (NCBI taxonomy): Eukaryota > Viridiplantae > Streptophyta > Magnoliopsida > Caryophyllales > Amaranthaceae > Suaeda > Suaeda aralocaspica. Next base: position 508,188 of record PYUH01000100.1, read on the forward strand.
ACAGTTCGTTCAAGTGAAAATTTAGCAGATCTATTTACCAGGCGCTTCCTACTGCTAGTCTAAGAAATTAGTTCATCAAATCGGGTTGCGTCATCTCAAGGATCTCAACGGATGATATCATGAGGGGGAGTCAATGCGCGCTGTACTCTTTTTCCCTTAGCTATGGTTTTTCCCACTGGGTTTTCCTGTTAAGGTTTTTAATGAGGCAGCATTGCACATGCGCATTATAAAATGATGTATATTTGCTTTATAATGGACATCCAAGGGGGAGTGTTATAAAATATTATTATTTTATGGATGTCCATTATACCCCTTAGGTATGATCTAGAATGTTCTGGATACTAGGGTTTATTCTACAGGAAACCCTAGTTTAAGCTTGTATATATATTTGGTACTGAATAAGAAAACAAATCAATTCTCCTCCCCACAAACACTCTCTACTAAAACCCTAATTTATAACAAAAGAAGATTTGTAACGTAATTTTTATTTTATTTTTGACGAAAAATTGCAACGTAACGTATTTTGAAAAATAAAGTTCCAACAAAATAGTCTTATTTATTGTCTAAAGACTTAAAAAACTTTGTTATAAATTATGATGTTTCTAGCAAAAAGCTCCCATCAAACTTTTAAACAATTTAATAGGAGACTTGCTTGATTCAGATTTGACGGGATGACAAAGATTCAGTAAATAACTTTTTTTTTTGTCTATAGTTTGTAATCATCAGCATATAAGTTACACGAATAGTCTTGACTTGGTATAATGTTGTCTTAAAACCATTATATGATGCACAATGGCACCATGAATTTCATATGAGTATATGACCTATATATTGGCTATCGAACATAATTGAAGATCGGAAAAAAATCAATACTTATGTTAAAGTAGATGGAGTCTCGCAAATTAAACCAGAAAATTACATTGCCAAACTTGAAAAGACAGTATAAATTTTACCTTTAAAATGACAATAATGTGTGAAGTAAAATAACAGTATACAAGTATACAACTCCAACATATAACATCTGTTGGATATTATTTGGCTTAATCAACCAACTAATATGCATATTCTTTAGCTAACTATGTGCGACACTTCACATTGCTGTGTGCTATGAAGTTTAATTTTTTGTTAATCATTATTTGACTTAAACATACACACTTAAGTGGGACATACTGACATTTAAACTATATGCGGTACGATGTTAAGCATTAAGAATTGTTGGTAACTTGGTAAATACCGGAGTATATGTTGTAACTTGTAAGTAGGGGTGTGCATTAGGGGGTACCCGCACTTTCGGGTACTCCAAAGTGTGGGTACTCAATCTTCCGGGTAATGTATTTTATTATTCAAGGCTTATCCGAAAATTTTGGGTACACGCATATCGGGTACCCGAAATGACCGGGTCGGGTAAGCGGGTACCCGCAACTTCATTTTTTTTTTCCACTTAAGTTATAAATAAAGCATAATTGTATAAAGTATAATTAAACGAAAAAAACAATATTGTGATTAGCATAATTGCATTAACCTCTAAACCAATGTAATGGATGTAGCTGAACAATAATAAATAAATAAAATATGAAAAGTTGAAAATAACTGATAAACAAATCATAAAAAACAAAACAACACCGAAAAAAATCATAAACAAAGAAAACATTACAAAAATAAGAAAAAAGAAAGAGGTAATGGATAGTTAGAGTATAACAATGAGCAAGAAATAAATCTAGTAGATTTTGGAGTTATGGTAAAAAAAAAGCCCAATTCAAAACTTAAAAAAATAAAATAAAATTGAAGCGGGAACCCGGTGCACCAAAATTTGGTGCTCGTACCTGACTCGAAATATATCGGGTACCTGTAAACCTGGTACCCGGTTCGCAAAATCTAATTTTTGCTTAAAAAAATAGCCGATTTTTAGAAACAGATAATGCGGGTAACAGCCGGGTATTTCGAGTCGGTTTTTTGAACATCCCTAGTTGTAAGGGTAATGATTTGAATACAAAGTCTCACACTAAATAATGTGAACAAGCCACATTTTATTGTTTTTGTTTTTGTTTTGTGCCTTTTGGCAATGGAGCCCCATCTGTTCTATCACCCGATTCAATATTCATAAATTTCAATCCTATCTAATAATAATAAAAAACAAAACAAAAACATTTAATTTTCTAGCTAGCATCAAAGGTGAAATTTTCTTAAGGGATCGGAAAAAATATGAATACCAATTCCACTAGCTTTGAAAAGAAGAGTTCACTTCTCAAAGTCGAATTTTCGCATTCATTTGTTATTTAGAGAGCCATTGCAATGGTTGACGAAAATTGATCTCAAAATCCTTGAAAGTAGGTTGGAAGCTCTAATCAACTAAGCTACCCTCACTCTCTATAATTACTACTATGTACTACTCGTATTTTGTATATGGAGTAGTTGCACTTTTGACTTGCTTAGCTTTACTAAATGATTTATGTATTATCCTACCAAAATAGTCTCTCAACTCTCTTCTCTTAAAACCCTAACCTTTTCTTCATAGATCTAGAGGCTACCAACAAACCACCAACCTCTTTGGCCGACCAATATGCACGGTATGTAAGCCCCCAATCTTTACCATCTTGTACTATAGTTAATTTGTTCATGCCAATACTAAATCTCTATTCCCCTAGTGGGGAATTTTATCAACAAACACTACTTTATAACTACCGATATTTAATTTGTGTATGAAAGTCTTTTGTGGGATCTGTATGCAACAAACGTTGATTCTATGTCTACAATCAATCAAACCAACTTATGTTTAGATTTAAAACTACATGAAGATTGAAGTTAAATACCCCTAGTTGAAAGTTGTATAGAACATGGACGTGAAACAAAGAATATATTCATCAATGTCAGATTTGATAATCCGCGACAATTATAGTTTTGTTTACTTAGTTTAAACGTTTTTCAATTTATATTGGTAGTTTTGATCTTCATTGCAGGTAGATATGGTACGGCTCTTTTATTTATCATTATCAATTGATTTTTACTTTGAAAAAAATAGAATGATGCCCATTGTAATTATAAGTTTAGTTCAATCTCTAGTAAAAAACAACTTCATTTCATTATATAAATGTAAGAAAAAGTTTTTCTCATCTAATCATTTCGATTTTTTGTTCTTAATAAATTAGTGATATAAAAAATCTTAGTAAGATTGAATACTCTATACAATAAAAATTATTATATACTGACTTCGTATGAATTAATTCAACAAAAATAAGATTAGAAAAATAAAATACCCCTAACAAAGATGATATGAGAGCGTAATTAATAAAACTCCATTTGCTATTTGCTGAACTCAAATGTTAAACTGCTTAACTCGAAAAAACCCTTGAACAAAAACAAGTCTGTGGAAGAAGACAACAAAAATCCAACTTCGAAATTTCGAAAGATAAAAAAAAAAAAACCATGGAAGAAAAGCGTCGAGAAGTAGGATCACCCTCACCATCACCGTCGACAACAATTTCCGGCGTTTCCTCCTCAAAAAATCTCGATTCTCCAATAACTGAGCCTCCGCCACCTCGTCGCCGAGGGCAAAAACGTAAATCCAATACCTCAATCTCTTCTTCTGCGCCACCAAAACGCCATGCTCGCGAAAAGGCAGCCGCCGCAGCTGCAGCCGCATCTGGTGGTTTATTCTCATCACTCTTACCTCCGATCCACAACGGTCCTTTAACTAGAGCTCGACAACTGTCCGACAACAATGCCGCCATCTTTTCGGCGCTTAACGCCGTCAAAAATGATCATTCTATGGCTTCTGCTAACGATTCTGGTGTTTCCGAAGGAAGAGAGGAAGTGAAAGCTGCTAATGAAGAGTATAAGAAGATTGAAGCTCAAATTGATGCTGAAGTTCATGCTATTCGAAATCGTGATTCAAATGTTCATGTTGTTCCTGTTGCTGCTGGTTAGTTGAACTTTTTTTTTTTGTTTTTTTGGAGTATAATTATGAATTTAATTTTGTTTAGTTCTTATGTTTGATTTTAGGATTTTGAAGTGTGATGTTGTGGAAACTGAAATGTAGTGAAATTGGATGAGAAATGTGAAATTTAGGGATTGAATTTGTGAGTAGTTGCGATTATTTTGTGAACTGGTTGCGAAATTGAATTGTTATTGCGAATTTAGGGATTGTATTTGTGTCGCTTTGTTTGTATGTTTTGTTGAGCTTTATTTATGCTTTTGAGGTAAGATGCTGTGGAAGTTTAACTATTGCTAATTGAATGGTTGTGGACTTCAAGATGTAAGTGATTATGAATCTAGTGTGATATAATGCTGAACTTGTGAAAATTTGTGTATTTTGGAGTAAGATGTAGTGAGAGATGATACTAAGCGAAATTTAGAAATTGTGCTATGTTACTGATTGTAACTCTACTGCAGAGCGTTGCCAAATTGACAACTGCAGAATGCTTCTGTTGTTACTGTCCTGTTTGTTAGTTGCCTTTTGCGTTTTTAATTTCGTAGTTTTTCAATCTTAAATTTCTTTTGGTTAACGACAGTGTTCTGCTGAACCTGGCGTTTTGTTCCTCTTGTTTTAATCCGTTTGCTTACTATATATAATTAACATCATGGACCTTAGTAGGATATATTTTAGGTATTTTGTTAGGGAGCCCGTTATTGAGATGTTTTTTTGCCCTTTAGGTTGGTTTTCCTGGACAAGCATTCACTCAATCGAGAAACAAACAATGCGTTCCTTTTTTAATGGAAAGATGGAGAAGCGGACACCAGAGATCTATAAGGAGATTCGGGATTGGATCATGAAGAGATTTCATGCCAATCCAAGCACAAACATTGAGTTAAATGATTTGTCTGAGTTGTCGGTTGGAGATATAGATGCAAGGCAAGAAATTCTGGAGTTTCTAGATCACTGGGGTTTGATTAACTATCATCCTTTTCCTCAGGATGACCCTGCTAATGTTGATGCCGATCCAAATACAGATGTTGAGAAGGAAGAAAGAACTGATTCGTTAATTGAAAAGTTGTTTCAATTTGAGGATGAGTCATCTTCAGAACTGGTTCCAAGATCCAACATGTCAACAGCGAGTGTCCCTTCTGGCTTATTTCCTGAGTCTATTGCTGAAGAGTTGGTGAAACAAGAAGGACCCGCAGTTGAGTATCATTGCAACTCTTGTTCTGCTGATTGTTCTCGCAAGCGATACCATTGCCAGAAGCAGGTGGAGTTTCTCTGAATGTTTTTTTTTCTTTCATTTCTCTCTTGTTAAAGTTCTTGGCGATACCTTTAGCATCAATAGCTTGTAAAATGTATCTCATTATGGTTTAGATCTAGTCGCCGAGAAACGAGTCTGCTTTGTCTAAAACAGCAAAGACTTTTAAAATCCATTTTTCCAATTGCTTTCATTTATATTTTGCTTCCAGCTCCTTTATGGTCAATCATGTTTATAATTCACACAGTTAGAGTGTGGTCTTTACTAACAGTATGTGCAATAATTGTAGCTGCTTAATATTGTCCCAGCTAGATATTTTGCTTGCCTACATTGCTGTTTAACTTTCATGGTCTGTGGGAGAATTGTTGTGTGACATTTAGGTGAAATCATGCCTTGCTACCTTTTGTATTAAGAATTGATCTATTCTCTAGCACGACAACAAAATTTTTTTTTTCCTTTGGAAAGTTATTTTCCAAATTTTTTAACATCATCTTATATTACAAATTTATTCAACACTCTTTTGTATGGATCATTAGATTGGGAAGGGGATCATGTAGCTGCATGCCTTTGTGATCCTGGATTTCTTACTGAGGTTCATCCAAAAAAAGTGTAAAGTGATTGCCTGTTTGTCCAGTCATCCATAAAGGTTTCAAAACCTTCTCTGGTCACTATAAGGGGGAATATAATACAGTGCTAATAAATTTCAACTATTGTCCAATAAACCTTGGGCTACTGCACAATGCTTCCATTGCCTGCAGCCTAACAAAGCAATTCCTGCATCACTTCTGGTCTCATAATTATACAAACGCACAAACATTTGAGATAAAAACAAAAATGGAAACAATGAATAGTGTATGTGGTATGTGGTGGGTTATGATATTGTGGTGGTTGTGCAAAGAATGAATAGTTTTGAGAAGGGAAGGAAGAAAAGAAAGGATGGCTTACATGGAGGGTCATGGGGGAAAGAATAGGAGATATTGATAGTAGGAAACAGGTCATGGTTTAGCAGTTGTGAGGATTTTTTGAGTGTAGAAAATGCTCGTGAAAAGGGAGTTGATCTTATTGTTTGGAAATGAATACATTTTCTATCTACAGCTTTTCATTCCTTGCCTTTCTGTCTATCTATTCTACTCTCTCGTTAATTTAGACCAATGAGCCCAGACATGATGCTTTTTTAATATTGCATGCCATCATTAGATGGCATCTTTTTGAAGTAAAGGCCCTGTTTGTGTTTTCATGGTCTTCAAGGACAACTTTTGATATTACTCCCTTTTCTCCTCGATTAAAGATCATGGGTTGTATGGGGAGAATAGGAGTATTATTAAATATAGATTAATCCATAAAATGAAAACGAGCAGAGTGACAAAAAAAAAAAAGGAAAAATGTGAAGATGTTGGGTTGAAGATAGAGAAAGAAGGTTGATGTGATGGATTAAAATTATATGGAAAAACATTTATCAGAGTGTTAGTCATCAACTCAAAATGTGCTTGTAAAGAAAAGGTTTCAATAACCAATTAAAGCAATTCTACTATAGGGGTTGGTAGCAAAGAGCTGGTATAAAGAGAGTGACAAGTTACAAGTATGATGTGGAGTGATTAGGTTTGTGTTGCAATTTGGTCCTTGTACACCTGCTATATGAAGCCTGTACGCGTATGCTTCATTGTATGCTTGAAGTTTCTATTCAGCGACTGATTCAATTAGTCTTAAAGTGAAAATGCACCATGAATTCTGAAATGCATCTCACCTGGTTTATGATTTGGTGATTTGCATGCAAAGTGGATGGTTAGAGGTCCTTTTTTTTATTGAGGAGAATGGGGTGGTTGTCTTGTTGAGGCTTGCGGAGTTGCAAGCCATAACTTGGAATGCCTAGGACTATAATTATTTGCATATAACTGCCTTTGGCGCTATATTTGGTTCTTGGATGTATATCTTTCTTTATTCGTATAAATGCAAATTGCTTAATAAGGATTTCTTTCTGCAGGCAGATTTTGATTTGTGCAGCGAGTGCTATAACAATGGGAAATTTGGCTCTGGTATGTGCCCATCAGATTTTATTCTCATGGAGCCTGCCGAGGTTTCTGGGGGTACTGGCGGGAAATGGACCGATCAAGAAACTCTCCTCCTTTTAGAAGCATTGGAACTTTATAAAGAGAATTGGAATGAGATAGCTGAGCATGTCGCCACGAAAACTAAAGCTCAATGCATATTGCATTTTCTTCAAATGCCAATAGAGGATAGTTTTTTAGATTGCGATGATTCAAAAGATAGTGCTCTGGAGAATGGAGAACCGATTTCAAACAATAATGAATTACCTGTTCCGAAGGATAATTCAGAACCCTCAGAGGGCGGCATCAGTAAAGATAACTCTGGACCAACAGAGACTGGTGGTGGTAAAGATAACTCTGGACCAGCAGAGACTGGAAGTGGTAAAGATAACTCTGAATTATCAGCAAGCAAAAGTAGTAAAGAGAATCCAGACTCACTGGAAAAAAAAACTGAGAGTGATGCTGCTCAACCTGTGTCCACCCAAACAGAAACTTCAAATTTAGAGAATGCTCCAGAAGGAAAGATAGTTGAAGGAAAAGCTGAGGACGTAGTAATTAAGGCTTTAAAGGAGGCATTCCACGTAGCTGGCTGCCCACTTACTCCAGAAGATAAACTTTCTTTTGCTGAAGCGGGAAATTCTGTTATGGCATTGGTAAGACAAATCATGTGCATTTGGTGAATTATTAGTTTTTTGTAGAAAATTTTAATTTATTTATAATATATATATAAGTGATGTGGTTGATACAATTGCTGTAAATTTTCATCTGTGTTCCTTGGATATTGGTTCCAGACTTTAGTCTTCATAGCTTAAAACTTTATATGGGCATGCAGCCTGTGGAGACCGATCTAGTTCTGCAGTTGTAGTATAGGACTATTGGGAATAGCCTAATATAGACGGCATCTATCATCCACATGAAATTAAGAGGTTGAACAATTTGTCTTCTTGTTGGCTTTTGCTTTGACAACGTATTTTGAGACTTCCTAGTTTCACTTCTTTCTTATGAAGTACTCCGTATTACTTTTTTTTGGTCGTTGACTCTTGCTTGCTTTTGATATGTTCTCAGACTGCATTTTTAAGTCAGCTAGTGGAACCTGGTCTTGCTACTGTGTCTGCCCGGAGCTCACTAAAGATGATGTCCGAAAATTCTCCCAAGTCACAACTAGCCATAGGCCACTGCTTTATTCTCGAGGATCCACTGGATGACGAGAAAGAACATGTTATTACTGAGAGGTTTGTTGTTTGGTGTGTTGCCTGTATCTAAAAACATTATTTTGTTATTGTATCCATTGTCAGTTGGGCGACATATCTCTTTTGCAGCATGACTACTGAAAAAAACGATCAGATTGCCCCAGAGATGGCTAAAGAGGAGTTGATAGCTGATAAAGAAATCATCAGTACCAAAGAGAAGTCTACCTCATTATTGGATGAAAGTCATTCCACAGAAGGTCAGATTCCCAAGGAGGAAATTGCAAAAGCTGATTCACAAGTATCTCTTGGAGGGCAGGTTAAATGTTCAACAAAATCTGGATTGCCAGAAAAGCCTGATGAAGATATGGCCCAAGTCACTGAAAAGCCTGATGAAAAATCCCAACTTATGGAGAAGCCCGATGAAGAGATACCCAAAGTCATGGATAAGCCTGATGAAGAAAAGGCTTCGGTGACCAAACAGTCTGGTGAAGAGAAATGCTTAGTCACTGAAAAGAGTGATGAAAAGAAATCTTTAATCTCTGAAAAGCATAATGAAGACAATTCCCCAGTCACTGATAAGCCTATTGAAGAGAAGTCGTCAATCACTGTAGAGCCTAATGAAGAGAAGTCCTTAATCTCTAAAAAGCCTCATGAAGAGAAGTCTCAAGTCCCAGAGAACACTGATAAAGAGAATTTGATGGTAGGAGGAAAGGATGGTGAACTCAGTAGTGTTGAGCAAGTTGGAACAAAATCAGTGAATGAACCACATAATAGCAATCTGCAGAATGAGCAATCTCAATCTACTCCAAAGGGTCAAGTAACATCTGAATCTGAAGTTATTCCTCCTCCCGCTTTGGCTAGTGAATCAGACAATTCGAAGACTTCAGCAGTAATTCAAAGCACGGATGTCACCAAGGATACAGTTATGGAGCCCTGTTCAGACAAGGCAGAACATAAAGTGATGGCAAGGGAAGTTGCTATGATGGAAGCGTCTGAGGCAGGTATGCTTTGCCTGTTTACTCTTTTGATTCTTGCATATAATTCTTTATTCCAGACACCCTGAATGCTTACAAGATGGTGATTGTCAATGATGAAAGTGTGGTGAACACGTGTTTGATAATCTCTTAGCTTGGAAAGCTTGTTGCTGGTTGTATTTTTTGTTTACCCCCTTCTTCACTTTGGTGTTGATGTTGGTTCCCTGACCTATGTGATTGACAACAAGGTGACTGCTTCATATGTAGGGGAGGATAAAATGGAAGTTGATAAAACGGAGGACACTAAATCTACAAAAACAGCACAACTGAAAGATGAGGACAACATGAGTAAGCTGAAGCGTGCAGCTCTGGCTACACTCTCTGCTGCTGCTGTGAAGTCCAAACTTCTTGCCAATCAGGAAGAAGATGAAATTAGACAGCTAGCAACAATACTGATTGAGAAACAGGTATAAGCTCAAATTCCCCTCTTTCTTTCTCTTCCCTCAACAAGAGAAAGTAATGAGAGGGAGGTCTTTTTTATTTTTTTATTTAAGTTAAAGTTATTGGCTAATATCATATACGAAGATCAAGTAAGTGATCTCTGTCTGAAAGAGGATGGACTAGTATTGTGCATTGAGCTAATATTAGGAATATTTTGTGGTTGTAGATGAGGAAATTGGAGGTCAAGTTGAGTTATTTTTCAGAAATGGAGAGTGCTGTCATGAGGGTTAGGGATCAGCTGGAACGATCAAGGCAGAAGGTTTTTAATGAACGGGCTCAAATCATTGCAAGCCGACTTGGAATACCACCTACTTCTTCTAGGATGCTGCCATCATCATACCCAGTGAACAGAATGCCCCCAGGCCTTTTAAACTCAATGCTTAGGCCACCAATGAACATGGGAGCTCAAAGGCCACAAATGTTGAGGCCTAATGTGACATCAGCACCACCAACAATAAGTACGTCTGTCCCTCCTGAGGTTGTAGGAGGAAGTCCAAAACAATCATCTACTGTAGAAAAACCTTCCTCGGTTGGACAAACTGAATCCCTCAAATGATATTATTTACATGCATGGGGTGGACGCCTTCTATATCAGTTCAAAGTATCAATTAATCAATTATTATCCCAACATGCATAGTCTAGAGTAAAGTAGTTTGTATTATATGTAAGTACAAGTTTTCAGTTAACATTATGTCTCTTTGGGTGTTCCTCCTATCCCTGTTGTAGTAGTCGATGGAATGAGGAGTCTTCCCAAAGCATAAGAATAGCTGGTGGGTGTTGAGGCAAACAAACCTAGAAGAACTTCAGGAAGTTTTATCTGTTGATAATTGTTGTTGAGGACGTCAACCGAAATTTTGAAGGCATTATTTTTTACTCTCCCTTTTTTTTTTTTTTGGCAAATAAGAAAACTCTGGGTAAGTAGGTAGTTAACTTTTATCTACTGAGAATCAGCTCAATTTTGTAGGAGCTTTTCCTTCATTTGAATGTCTCCTCCTTTGTAACTTTGTAAGTAAGGGCCAATGGGCCACCACATTACCACTTCCACTCCTTTGTAATTTTGTAGGAGTTTTAATGTGAGCCTACTACCTACACTCAACAGCAAAATACATGGTAAGGTGATGGTTTAGAGGTAATATGTGAGAAGTATACATATATTAATGGTATATAAATGTATAATATATATACGTATATAATTAGTGTCGCTTAAAATTGTCTATATTTGCCATATTCATTTGTTTGATGCGAAATTTGCATCTAACTGGTAGAACTAGACATGCCTCCTTTTGTGAGCCCAATAAATTGTTTTGTACAAGACGTTACCTGAAGTTATTAACTTATTGGTTGAAGTACTGCAATGTTTAGTTGATTTACTTTAGTCTTGTTTATGTTATTGAACTCAATTTAAAATTATCCTTTGTAAAAACTTATTACTGATTTTCCATGCACCACATTTTCAATTACAAAAGTGAAATGTATTGTAAAAAATAGAAGATATATGTAATAGAGTATGAAAATTAATTTTCAAATTTCAATCTTTTATTTATGTTTTTGTTGAGTTGACCCATTAATATACTATATATATAATCAAACAAAGACTACAGGTTCGAATTTCATGTTCGTTTATCATTTATAAAAAATCACCTTTTCAACCAAAAGTAAATCGGTGTAATACAGCTCAAGTCAATACGGCCTTTAACCAAATTGATGACAAATTGACAATTATCCAATTGAATTGGCAAACCGGTTAGTCTTTGTGGGTATTGACTCCTTGTTTGTGAACAACGAACTTCAACCACATCATCATTATCGATTATTCTATCAAGTCACCCCTATAGTCTCCAGTTATTCATTATCTTCACCGCTTAACAAAATTCAATATTTCCTGCCAAAAAAAACAGATAGAATTTATTCTGCCTGAATTGAATTTCAATGGCTACAAATTCGGATGATTTGGACCAACTTTTAGACAGTCAGTAAATTGTTCTCCCTCCTTTTAATTACTACTCTTCTACAATTGAATTCTATTTCATGTTACTGAATTATAGCTTAATTATTATGATTATTATTATATCTCAGGTGCTTTGGATGATTTTCAGAACCTTAATGTCACCACAAATCAAAGGTATTTCCCTTGAATTTAATACCCTTTTCAATTTTAATCTAAAAAGTTGTGATTTTTCTGTAGTTTGAGTTGAATATTATGGTGGGTTATTAACAGAAAAGAAGAAGAAGATAAGAATAAAGCTGAATTAAATTTGCCCACAAATGTACAAGGGTTAGGGTTAGGGTTGCCTGATTTGAAATCGAAGAAAAAGGGTAAAAAGAAAGTTCCTAATTCTAACCCTCAAGATGCCCATGTATCTGAGACTCTTGATAAGCTTAGGCAACAAACTAGGGAGGCTGTTAAGAATATGGAATCGTTGTTGCCCGGTGTTCCGAAACCCGGTGAGGATTTAACTAAGGATCCAATGATGGAGGAGTGGGTTAAGCAGTTTGAGGAACTTGCTGGTTCTCAGGTATTGGTGTTGTCCTCTTTTTAATGATTTTATGCTTGAACCAGTAATTAATGAGCCTTTTGATTTGTGTGTTTATCCTTTTTTTGTGTGTCATTATCTTAGTTTTATTGTCGGGAAGGACAATGATGTATGTTCTATTAGTATATGGGTGATTTCTCTTGTTTCTACTTTGAGGAGTTAGTGTTGTTTCAATCATTTATTCTATTAATCATTTTGTACTTATTTCTGTGACTATGGTTGCCTTTATGTGATCATACCTTTCATGTAATTCTCTACTTTGACAATTGGCTTTGTAATGTTGGTTGTAACACTTTTTATATAGCGAGCTATAATGGTGTATTGGATATATTTCGAAGGATATTAATATATTATAAATATGCAACCTTTCTAAACATCGTTAAATTTTATTACTGTCATGGAACTAATTGACTTCATATGTTTGCCATCTTGAAAGTCATGTATAGTGCGAGTTTCTTTTTATTTCACTGGTGGACGAGGTGCCTCTAAGTTTCAGCATAGTTATAGTAGTGTAGACTGTAAAATGATCTGTCTTGGTGCGTGAAAAATAAAATAGAAAACCAACCTCTGTAGTAGTGGACTAGTGGTGTTGGTGGTTGGGATTTTTTCCTTTGATTTCTGTACATTGACCCTCGCTTCTGTTTTTAATAACTCTAGCATCTCTGATCTGATTGGCTGCACCACTGCACTTCTTCTTTGGGCCTTCCTTTTCTGTAACCCGTGTTCAGCTTGTGTGTGGGAATTCCTGAATGGAAAGTCATTTCTTTCCCTTTCATATTCTTTATTCCAAACTAGAAAATGGTAGGGCTCCAGAGATCCTCATAACTGGGAACCGGAGGGTGTTTTCCGCTATGAATGGGTCCATGTTATTAAGTGAGCAAGAGAATTGTTGCGCCTGTTTTAGTCTTGTCTGACAGCCTTGAGACCTATATGAACTCCTTTGATTTAGTTTCTTTTGTGTATTTTGTCCATAATTTAATCAACTGGATGGATGTATTTTCTTTATGGACTATTCACTATTGAGTATGTTCAGTTTACTTCTATTAGATAACAAAATTAACAGGATTAATAGGTAGATTCAATAAAAATTTTGAAAGCAGTTGAAATTTCTTTCTTGCTTCTATGAAATTTTCCTTTCTGTATTAGCAACAAGATTTTCTTTACATATCAGTTTCAGGTGTATTTTTTGCTTGTAGCCACCTTTTTGTCTAACAGTGAAAAGAAATGTAGTGTCTTAACGTTGATAAAGAGATGGTTATTTAATTTTTTTTTTTATTTCCCTTCTATCCTTTAGGATTAGAGCTTGTTGTATCCTATCCAGCGCATTTAGTCCTGTAGTCCCATGCACTTGCTATTGGGAAAAAAAGGAAATTCAATATCAATATACTCATGGGTTGAATTTGTTTTTTGGTCTCTTTAGGATATGGAGTCCATTGTGGAGACAATGATGCAGCAGCTCTTGTCTAAAGAGATCCTCTATGAGCCCATGAAAGAAATCGGAGAAAAATATCCCAAATGGTTGGAGGAGCATAAATCTAGTTTGAGTGAAGAAGATTATAAACGTTACTCTCATCAGTATGACCTTATAAAGGAACTGAATGGAGTTTATGATAGCGATCCTAGTAACTTCACCAAAATTGTTGAGCTCATGCAGAAAATGCAAGAATGTGGCCACCCTCCAAATGATATTGTGAAAGAGCTTGCTCCTGACTTCGATTTATCAACTATTGGTCAACTGTGAGTGCTTTTTTGCATAATTTATCAACTACTTGGCTTGTTTTCCTTTTATATTGTATATGAAAATGTAGAAACCTTTGCCTTTTGTGACCTTTAGTTATTCAACAGGATTGCTATATGACATGGTTGATTGTGTTATCATACCTGAGACTTTCTTGGTCGGCATTTCAGTTACTTTCTTCTAAACTATTGTTCATAGTTTGTTATGCCTTGGGTTTTAAATCTAGTTGTCAAAAACTCTCAATTATATATGGCAGACATCTCATATTCTGACTCCTGAGAAACATACCCCTGATAAAGAAATCTTTTATTACATCCCAAAGAGATGCTGTCAGTGTATATCTGGTATAACTTGTTGCTAGGGCATACTCGTATCTACTCCAGTAAATGACTATTTTCTGTAGTGATTAGTAATTTAGGAGCCTAGAATGAATTAGTTGCTAATAGTTTTGGATGACATTGGGCTATAACCAGTATTTTAAGGATTATTTGTTCTTTACTACCTTGTGCCTTCACTTTGGATGATTTTACTAATTTGGAAAATGTTTTTATATTGCTTTGTTCACCCCAAAACTCAATTAGTCAAGAATACTTGTCAACATTTTCCATCTAATAAATGCCTAGCCCTTCTCCTATTTTCTCAACTCTATGCCCTGTACCTTTTTTTCTTTCCCTTTTTTTTCCTTTACATGCATCCTAGCATTCCTCTCCCCAAACTTCAGAGTACAAAACTTTCATCCTTTTCCACTCACATCATCCTTGTCTCTCACAGTCACACTCTCACTTCATTCCTTTCTCGGATTTTAGTTAAACTAGAAGTCTAGAACCTCTCCATTCATTCTCTGTCTCATTTGACCTAATCATTTGCATATGCAACGAGCATTCTCTCTTGATATGTTCTATACTTCTACCAGCCATTTCACCCAGAAAAGCAAGCACATTGAGTCAATTAATGACTTCTTTCTGAAGGAAATTTGCATAACTAGGGTTTAATTTTGAGTAATTTGCCAAATCCACTAAAATCTTGAAAACCCCCAAATTTCGTACTATCCCTATTTCACGCTTCAAGAATATTACCTTTGGCCACTCTTGTCTCATTCTCTGTACCTTTTTTTCATGGTGTGAGGATTCCTTGTGCAGAATCCACCTTGGTTTTTTTGTCAATGTTTGTGTGGTGTGGAGATTAGCATGTGAATTTCGAAAGTATAGAAAATTTTACTAGAATATAACTGACGTTTCTTTCTTTTCTGCAGATCACCGGAAATGATGGAGGCTCAACAGAATTGTTGTGTGATGTGAATGTGAATTCGATACACAATAGCCCTTTGTTTTGTGCTGAATACTTTTGTTAAAATGTTTTTTTTACAGTTTCTTACTTTCTTATGCTGATTAAATTTGTAATAGTAAATCCCATTATTTGGCAGAAAATTTTATATTCTGATTCTTCAAGTGCAATCTATTTGTTCTTTTCCGTGTTTGAGTACATCGAGTGAGTTTAAGGTATAGCTGGAATCTTCATGGCGGACACTTTTCCTCTTGCTTTTGTGTTTTGAAATGTAGAATTTTGGATTACCAGCCTTGAACCATGAAAGAAAAAGAAAGCAGGGTGGCGTGCTCTACTTGAAGAGAAAAAAAGACAGACAACAGGGGTTACATACTCTCATGTAGTTAAATATGATTTGAGCAGTGTATAATTCTAATTCGAATAAATGAATGCATCATATTAATGTGTTAACATGCCTCGAGGCAAATTGTTCTCTCTGGGACTCTATTCATCGTGATGTTTGTGCATAACATATGACAAGGCATTTGATGGTGTGACGGTACATACTGCATAACATAACAGTTGTTTACCTTAAGCTCAACCATTACTATCTACACAAGTATAAACCAAATGTGTTATTTACAATGCGCCCCTATGGTCAAAATAAACCCCCCTAGAAGCTTTCTAGGGTTTGTAAGGTCCTCAGTTGAGTCACGGGAAAGCGAAAACATTAATGTCTTCTTTTTTGGAAACTGTCTAAAAAGGGAATATAACAGGTTTTTTGAGGTTGAAATTGACCATAGGGTGTCCGGAGGTCACCTACAATTCATGGGAAAAATACAGAGCAAAAATAAGCCTAGGAAGCCCTCGAATCCAAAAAGAAGATTATACTTCACACTTTTCGGAGATCCGAAGTCTTGAAAAAAAATGTCCAAAATTTTTACTAGGAGCCCCTGTGGTCAAATAAATCTCCTAGAAGTTTTCCGAGGTTCGAAAGGTTATAAGACGAGTCCTAGGAGTGTGAAAAGACTAGTGTGCCCTTTTCGAAAATTATCTAAAAGAGAACATAATAAGATTTTTTAGGCTGAAATCAAATATGGGGTGTGAAGGGTCATCTATAATATGTGGGAAAATATATACGACGAAAACAAGAGTGAACCCAAGACAACCATCCGAAAGCCAAAAAAGAAGGTTAAAATTGTCACTTTTCAGAGATTCTATAGTCCAAAAATTTTCAATTTGTCCCTATGATCAAAAGATGGCCCTACAGTAGCTTTTCGGAGTTCGAAAGGTCATAAGGTGAGTTCGAAAGAGCAAAAACACTATTGTGTCTTTTTTCGAATCATCTAAAAAAGGAAGATAATAGGTTTGAGGACAGAGGTGGGAAACGTGTCGTGTCGTGCCGTTTTCGAGTCGTGTCACTTACATAAACGGGTTGAACCCCTTCAACCCTAACCCTACCCGTTTAATAAACGTGTCGTGTCGTGCTCACCCGTTTACTTAAACGGGTTAATACTCTTAACCCAAACCCACTAATAACGGGTCGATTTCGTGTCGAGTTAGCGGATCACGTCTTTTTGCACATACTATTGTATATAATAAGGTGGAATCGTGTCGTGTCGAGTTAACCCGTTTACTTAAACGAGTTGAACTCTCCAACCCTAACCCTACCTGTTTAATAAACGGGTCGTGCCGAGTCAACCCGTTTAATTAAACGGGTCAACACTCTCGACCCAAACTCGTTAATAACGGGTCGATTTCGTGCCGAGTTATCGGGTCGTGTCAGTTTCTCCCACCTCTATTTGAGGATGAAAAGACCGAGCTTCGGGCGTCTTAGGGTCACCTACAACACGTGAGATAAATATAAGGCAAAAAAAAAAAAAACCTGATTGTGGGACAGTCCTCTGGATACTGAAAGAGAAGGCTATAATTCACACTTTTTAGAATGTTCCAAGATCTTGGGAAATAAAAGTGTGCCCCTATTATCAAAAGATGGTCCCGAGCAACTTTTCAAGATTTGGAAGGTAATCAAACGAGTCGCGGGAGACAAAAACACTAGTTTGCCCTTTTTTCTAAAATAGACTAAAAAGGAATATAACAAGTTTTTTTTGAGGCAGAAACCAAGTGTGTGGCATCCGCAGTTTATGTACAACATGTGGGAGAAATATAGGGCAAAAACAAAACTGAGCTCGGGACAACCCTTTGGAACCTAAAATCGAAGATGATTGTTCACTGTTTTTGGAGGCATTGAGAAAAAAATTGTTGGAGTACGAAAGGTTGTAGAAATATTCTTGGATAACGAATTAGGCTGGCGTGCCCTTTTTCTCAGAAATTTTATAAAAGAAAAAACATAATAAGTTTTTAAATACGTAGTACTAAAAATAATTGTATGCCACCTCAAAATTACCAAAACTTAGTGAGTAAAATGTTGGGAGAAAATGAAAACAAAACAAAGCTCTCAAAGTCCATCTAAAAAGTAAAAACCGAAAACAAAGTTTAATACGGAGTAAGTCACATTTTTTAGAGTTCTCTAAAAACAAAATAAAAAATTGAAACTATTGAACTAAGGCCCTGTTCTCTTCAACTTATATTTGCTAATTTGAACTTATTTTTACTAATCTGAACTTATTTTTGCTAAACTAAACTTATTTTTACTTATCTGAACTTATTTTTGCTGAACTGAACTTATTTTTGCTGAAATCATTAACAATTTATTAAGGATTGAAATTGATTTTTGATGAACTGAACTTATTTTTACTGAAAATAAGTAAAAATAAGATGAGAAGAACAACCTCTAAAATTTAAATAAAAATTCGAACAATAAGCGAATTTTTTTTAAAAAATAAAAAAATCAGTACACATAATTGTACATTAGACGAATGTCATAAACCCTTCAAAAGAAAAAAAAGAAAAAAAAGACGAATGTCATAAAAGTTGAAAATTATATTACAAAAGAATTTATCGTCTAGCATTTGTTCGTATGGAAAAGTTTCCACCGATCAACTTGATAAAATTAGGTTCAATCTTCAACATTTTAAGGTAAAATTTTGGAATTTCAATGCTTAGATTGTTATTGCTGGAAGAAGAATTATGTTCATGAAAGTTTTAGATTTTGTCGTTTTTTAATGCATGCAAATGGTAATTTGCAAATATATCATCACTTGTTATCAATATAGTTGTTGTATATTGAAATCAATTTCTTACATTTATCGCCAAATTATCAAATGATAGAAATTCGAATTATGAATTAATAATTTTACATTCTACTTCGTGTTTTTGCTAATTTGCCACTGTTTGATTGCTAAAGAAACTTCGATGGTATAGATTAATCGCTTGAAAATCAGAATTAAACTAGAAATTTCAATTTCTGTGTGTTGATTTTTTGTATTTATGTGTGTCTTCTATATATTGTTGTGAAATTTTCTGTCATTTATTGAATTATTGTCGTTGTATAATTTTGGCGCTTTAGGGTCTAAGCTTGTTGTTAAGCTGGTGAGTTTGTGATCCGAAAGCCGAAGCTATGGCTTGGTTTAGAGCTGGATCTACTGCGGCTAAGCTTGCTGTTAGGAGGACTGTAGCTCAGGGACGCTCATACGTTACTAGAACACGAGTTGTTGATTCGCAGAAACGTTGTTTTGCGAATTCACAGGCTCGTTTTTTCCATAATACGGTTTTTAAACAGCAAGCTGCTCCTGTTCCACGCGCTGTACCCCTGTCGCGTCTTACTGATAGTTTCCTTGATGGGACTAGCAGTGTTTACTTAGAAGAGTTGCAAAGAGCTTGGGAAGCTGATCCCAACAGTGTTGATGAATCATGGGACAATTTCTTCAGGAACTTTGTCGGTCAAGCATCTACATCACCGGGGATATCAGGGCAGACTATTCAAGAGAGTATGCGTTTACTATTACTTGTAAGGGCTTACCAAGTTAATGGTCACTTTAAGGCCAAGTTGGACCCGTTGGCTCTAGAGCAGAGACCTGTTCCTGATGATCTGAACCTGGATGTTTATGGGTTCAGCGAAGCTGACTTAGATCGTGAATTTTTCCTTGGAGTATGGAGGATGGCTGGGTTTTTGTCAGAGAATCGTCCTGTTCAGACCCTTCGAAATATTCTTAACCGTCTTGAGCAGGCATATTGTGGGAGCATCGGTTATGAGTATATGCATATAGCTGATCGTGAGCAGTGTAACTGGCTGAGAGATAGAATCGAGACCCCTACACCGATGGAATATAATAGGGAAAGGCGTCAAGTCATGCTGGACAGGCTTATATGGAGTACTCAGTTTGAGAGTTTCTTAGCAACTAAGTGGACTACTGCCAAAAGGTTTGGTCTTGAAGGTTGTGAAACTCTCATTCCTGGTATGAAGGAAATGTTTGATAGGTCAGCAGATCTAGGGGTTGAGAATATAGTCATTGGAATGTCTCACAGGGGTAGGTTAAACGTGCTAGGTAATGTTGTGAGAAAACCGCTTCGACAGATATTTAGTGAGTTCAGCGGTGGTATAAAACCTACAGATGAGGTTGGACTATACACGGGAACTGGAGATGTCAAATATCACTTAGGAACTTCTTATGATAGGCCTACCAGGGGTGGAAAGCGGATCCATCTCTCGTTGGTTGCAAATCCCAGTCACTTAGAAGCTGTGGATCCAGTTGTTGTGGGAAAAACGAGAGCTAAACAATACTATTCTAATGATGTCGATAGGACAAAAAATATGGCTATTCTAATCCATGGTGATGGTAGTTTTGCTGGACAAGGTGTGGTCTATGAGACTCTCCATCTTAGCGCTCTTCCAAATTATGCCACTGGTGGTACCATCCACATTGTAGTGAACAATCAAGTTGCCTTTACAACTGATCCAAGGTCAGGAAGATCTTCACAATACTGCACTGATGTTGCAAAAGCTCTTAATGCACCTATCTTTCATGTAAATGGAGATGATTTGGAAGCTGTTGTTCATGTCTGTGAGCTTGCAGCAGAGTGGCGACAAACCTTCCATACAGATGTTGTGGTAGATATAGTTTGCTACCGTAGATTCGGTCATAATGAGATTGATGAGCCATCTTTTACACAACCAGAAATGTACAAGGTCAATTTGTTCACAATTTTTTTCTTTCCCAAATCTCCCAGCTGTATGTTTGTTTGGACTAATCATTTTTTAGTTTGCCTAGGATTTATTAAATTAATATTAGAATATGCATGTTCAGCTACTTCAGTTCTTATATAGATTGATTGCTGTAGTCCAGAGTTTCAGACAAGCAGATATTGACAGCCTCGTGACTAAGTATACTATCATTAGAAGCGGGTTAATGGTAATAGGGGAATAAAGCCTTCTCATATATATATATATTTGTTTATTTTCTATCAGGTCATCCGAAATCATCCTTCTGCCCTTGATATCTACAAGAAGAAAGTTCTTCATAACGGAGAAATGCCAAAGGAAGACATTGATCGACTTCAAAAAAAGGTTATGACAATTCTCAATGAGGAGTTCGATGCAAGCAAGGATTATATTCCTCAAAGGAGGGACTGGCTTTCTGCTTATTGGCTTGGTTTCAAGTCTCCTGAGCAGCTTTCCAGAATTCGTAACACCGGGTACTTTTATGTTTCAGATCTTTAAAATTGTTTTGTTTCTCAATTAATTATGGTTTGAATCGTCATTGTACACCATGGATCTTGTTCAGGGTCAAACCAGAAATCTTGAAGAATGTTGGCAAGGCAATCACCTCACTTCCCGAAACTTTCAAGCCACACAAAGCTGTTAAAAGGATATACGAGCAACGTGCACAGATGATTGAAACAGGGGAAGGCATTGATTGGGCTGTGGGTGAAGCACTAGCTTTTGCTACTTTGCTAGTTGAAGGTAACCACGTCCGATTGAGTGGTCAGGATGTTGAGAGGGGTACATTCAGCCACAGGCACTCTGTTCTTCATGACCAAGAAACTGGAGAAAAATACTGCCCATTTGACAATGTCATGATAAACCAAAATAAAGAAATGTTTACCGTCAGTAACAGGTGCACTTTTAATGAACTCCATATTCTTTTTTTTTTCTTTTTAAAAAAAATAAAAATTCATTCACTAGCTTTAAATTCACATATTCATTTCTGGGTAAATTAACTACGGTGAATATAACCAAGGTTCCGTTTGTTTTGGAGGAAAACTCTTTCTCGGAAAATGATTCTCCATCATTTCCCCATCTTCCTTTGTTTGTTTTGGTAAGGGGTGGAAATCAATTATCTCAAGGAAGGAAAACTTCTATTTAAAAAGAAAACTCATTTTCCTTTTGAAAACAAGGTATGTCACATTTTTCTTTTTATTCTTTACTCTTCTATTCCTCTCCTTACATCCTACTCTCCTTTTTTCTTTTCCTCTATAAGTTTTAGTTGACTAAACAAACAAAGAGAAACTTCTTTTACAATTGTGTTTTTCGTTGAAAATTATTTTTTTTTAGAAAATTATTTTCCATAAAAAAGTGTTTTCTATCAAAACGAAGCCTAAGCCTATCTTTGATGCAAATAAATCCTTTTATTGTTGATCTTAGTAAGTAAAGCGTTGTTGTGTAATGAATGAGGGCTTAAATGTTTTTGTTGTTGTATGGTGAATGAATTTAGTTTAAATGTTTTCCTCTGAAATTTAGAGATATCTTTTGTTCTTGGCCTCCATAGGGTTGTCTTGGGCTTTGTCTTGTTTTCGCCCTATTTTTTTAATTCGTGTTAAGGATCATCACAAGACTCCCCACGATTGGTTTTGGACTCTAAAAACTTGTTATCTTCCCTCTTTGTGAGATATTTCGGAAGAATTGAACAATAGCCTTTTCACGCTCCCATGACCTTCTTATGGCATTTTCAACCTTAATTAGCTGCTAGGGTTCCTATTTTGACCATAGGGGCACCCTATAAAATTTTTGAAATTTTTTTTTTCTCTTGGGAACTGGAACCTATGAAAACGGTGACTTATAGCCTTTGTTTCTGGCCTTTGGAGGGATGTTCCGGGTTTCGTTTCGTTTTCAGCCTATTTTTCTTCCACGTGTTCAGGGTCACCACATGACTCCCCACGATTGGTTTCGGGATCTAAAATTTGTTATCATCCCTCTTTCCAAAATATTTTGGAAAAAGTGAACAATAGCTTTTTCGCTCTTCATGAGCCTTCTTATGGCCTTTTCAACTCGATTAGCTGTTTGTGATGAACCAACCACATGAGGACCCACTGTTAGTTTATACACGAAAGAAGAAGAAAGCAGAAGCTGGAACCTTAGTCAACTCTACCTCGAATCACAACAATGAGCAAGAGAACAACAACAAGGAGCAAGAAGACATTGAGAGTATTGGGAACTAAGTCTAAAGACAAAAAGGGCTAAGCAAGCAAAAACCGTTTATCTATGTAGTTCCTTTTGCCACCAAAATAGCTAAGATATCTAGAACTCTGTGCAGTAGTTGTTATATGGGGGAGGATTGAGTCTTAGAGGATGTCATGTGAGTAGTATGAACTTTTGAGAGTTGCAACCTCAAGTTGCTTAGAGAGTCATGGCCTAAAGCCATCCTATCTTGTAATCCACAATCCTTCAACTAATTAATCATATCATATTCAAGCTTGTTAGCATTATTATTCAGTTCTTAATTCTATTACAATTATCTGTTTGAGTACGCAAATTCTGGTACATTACACTGTTCAAGGTTCCTATTTTGACATTGGGGCACCGCATAAGTTTTTAGAAGTTTTTTTTCGAGACCCCGGAATCTACGAAAACTGTAACTTATAGCCTTTGCTTTTGACTTTTGGAGGGCTGTCCCAGACTCCGTCTTATTTTCGCCCTATTTTTGTTCCATGTGTTCAACATCACCATTAGGATTCCTCATGATCGGTTTCGGTCTCAAAAACTTGTTATCATCTCTCGTTTCGAGTTGGAAGAAGTGAACAATAGCTTTTTCACGCTCTCTTGCTAGTAGCTTCTCATGGTACTCGTTATAACCCTAGGGGCACCGTGTATATTTTTTGTAAGTTTTTTTTCTCTCCTTTTCTTCCAGGTTCTTGGAAACTACAAAAGCTAGAAATTGTAGCCTTTTTTTGGCCTCCGGAGGGTTGTCTAAGGCTTCGTCCCACGATTGCTTTCAGCATTTAAGAACTTGTTATTATCCCTGGAAGAAGTGAACAATAGATTTGTCGTTCTTCAGGACCTTCTTATGGTCTTTTCAACCTTGATTAGCTGCCTAGCGTTTTTATTTTGATCATATGGGCATTGTGTAAAATTTTTGATTTTTTTTCCCTAGGACCCCTGAACCTATGAAAATTGTGAATCATAGTCTTTGTTTTTTTTGGCATTTAGAGGGTTGTTTTCGCCCTATATTTGTACCACATGTTTTGGGTCACCACAGTTATCCCCACGATCGGTTTCGGCCTCTTAAAACTTGTTATCTTCCCTCTTTTTGAGATATTTCAGAAGAAGTAAACAATAGCTTTTTCACGCTCCCGGGACCTCCTTATGACCTTTTCAACCTTGATTGGGTGCTCCGGGTTCCTATTTAGGTCATAGATGCACCATGTAAAATTTTCGGAAGCCTTTTTTGTTTCATTTCCGGGACGCAGAATCTATGAAAATTGTGAATTATAGCCTATATTTTTGGCCTCCGAAGGACTACCCTGTTTTCGCCCTATTTTTGTACCATGTGTTTAGGGTCACCATAAGGCATAAGACTCCCCACGATTGGTTTCGGACTCTAAAAAGTTTTTATCATCCTTCTTTCCAAGTTATTTCATATTGAGTAGACAGTAGTTTTTTCGTGCTTTATGGCTTTTTTAACCTTGATTAGCTTCTTAGGGTTCCTATTTTGACCATAGGGGTACCGTGTAAATTTTTCTAAAGTTTTTTTTTTTTTTTTTTTTTTTTTT
>PYUH01000100.1:533072-548124 GCA_016808085.1 Suaeda aralocaspica
GTTTTTTTTTTTTTTTGTGGGACCTCGGAGTCGGAACCCACGAAAATGGTGAATTATAGCCTTTGTTTTTGGCCTCCAGGGATATCCCGAGTTTGTCTGTTTTCGCCTTGTTTTTGTACCACGTGTTCAGGTTCACCACAAGACTCTCCACGATTAGCTTCGTATTTTTTTTTTTTTTTTTTTTTTTTTTTTTTGTGGGACCTCGGAGTCGGAACCCACGAAAACTGTGAATTATAGCCTTTGTTTTTGGCCTCCAAGGGATATCCCGAGTTTGTCTGTTTTCGCCTTGTTTTTGTACCACGTGTTCAGGTTCACCACAAGACTCTCCACGATTAGCTTCGGCCTTTTAAAACTTGTTATTATCCCACTTCCGAGATATTTTTGAAGAAGTGAATAATAGCTTTTTCGCCCTCTCGGGACCCTCTTATGACCTTTTCAACCCCGATTAGTTTCTTAGCATTCCTATTTTGTCCATAGGGTCATCGTGTAAAATTTTCAGAAGTTCCGGTCCCCGGAGACCGGAACCTACGAAACTGTGAATTACTTGGAACAATTGAAAAATGGTGTTTTACTTTCCTGACAAATATTTATAACAAAATATTCATAGGTATGCTTTAGGAATTAGGAACCTTTTTGGATTGCTTTTTGCTGGAAAATCTAGCTTAAAATAGTTGTGATCTCATTTTCTATGTCCATTTGTCTCCATCTTCTTTGTACAGAGCCCTAGTTGCCTTCGCTATCTTCATAAATGTAGGCGCGTTTTCTTTCCACCTACTCGAGGACAGTTTCTCTGTTAATACAAGCCATGTTTTTTAGGCCTAATATGCTAATAAAAACTGTTGCTCTGTTGCCATCAATTGATATTGTAAGCACTGGGTTATTAGGGCCAGAAAAGATTTGGATTTTGAGCATCAACCCTCATCAATGTATTTATGTAAGATGAACCAGAAGCTGTGGCTGTATAACTTAATAAGTGCTATCAGATTTTGGCTCTTCTCTGTGACAGACTATTACTGTTCATTTCTGCCGTGAATTCATTGTGGTCTTATCTATGGAGTATAGACTTTTAGTTGGTTTGAGGACTCTTGTGTTGTTCAGTAGTTATTCTAATCCAAGAGCTGTTATTGGTGCAGTTCTCTTTCAGAGTTCGGTGTTCTTGGATTTGAATTGGGTTATTCCATGGAAAATCCAAATTCTTTGATCCTCTGGGAAGCTCAGTTTGGCGACTTTTCTAATGGAGCTCAAGTAATATTTGACCAGTTCTTGAGCAGTGGAGAAGCAAAATGGTTGCGGCAGACTGGTCTTGTCGTGCTACTTCCTCATGGATATGATGGACAGGGACCTGAACATTCAAGTGCACGGATGGAACGTTTCCTGCAGGTATGACTTTATGCTTGAAGACTTCAGTTCCATCTGTTTGATTTGAATGAGCTGGTTTGGACCTGGTAAACTGTCTTCCAAGACACATGAAGTTGATGCCTTTTTATCTTACACCATGTTCATAAAAGGAGAGCACTTTATTTAGATTTTTAGTTCTTACTGGAGAGGTTGGAGATCTTAGGGTGGCTGCTAGGTTACAGTTGATGTTCATAGTGATTCACTTTATTTCAAATCTTGGGTACAAGTGTCAACTTTGTGCAGGTACTGGAACATATTTTATAGAGTACTTTTCTATTTTAAGAAACCAAAACATTGGAATGTGCATTTAAGGGGTGAACTTTGTTCATAATTTTGTGTTGAGCTTGCCTAAGTGGCTCGGTCGGCATCAATTATCAAAAAAATTATTGGTTCAGCCACAGAACCTCACCCCTTCCACAAGCTTAGAACTATTATAGCTGCCTGCTTGAAGAAGCTTGCAAACCCATAAATTTCTATTTGAAAAAACTGATGCTATTGTTGGGACTCTTGGGAGATGTGTCATGTTTGGCTTAATTCTGTTGGATATAACCAAGGAACTTGCGTCAATTATGTTTTAGGGTAATCTAGTTAAGGTAGATATTATAATGAAATTGACCAACACATAAATTACATGCATTCTACATTAAACTGGAACTGTGCTCTTTTTAACGTAATAGCACTCGAAAGCCTGCTTTGAAATTTGACTAATTCCTGCTTTGAAACTTTTCGTTTTAGATGAGTGATGATAACCCCTATGTCATACCTGAGATGGAACCCACACTACGGAAGCAGATCCAGGAATGCAATTGGCAAATTGTCAATGTAACAACACCTGCTAACTATTTCCATGTTTTGCGTCGTCAGGTGAGTGCTGTTGGCAACTGCACTAAACATTAAATCTCAAGAAAATATATCTTTTAAAGGCTCATATATCTGCTTTGACTCTTCACTTTCAGATACACAGGGAATTCCGCAAGCCTCTAATTGTCATGGCACCCAAGAACTTGCTTCGTCACAAAGAATGCAAATCAAATCTTTCGGAATTTGATGATGTTCAAGGCCATCCTGGTTTCGATAAGCAAGGAACTAGATTTAAACGTCTCATTAAAGACCAGAATATGCACTCTGATCGTGAGGAGGGAATAAGGCGCTTGATTTTGTGCTCTGGAAAAGTGAGTGTGCTTTCATGTTGTAAATGTTACACCAACATTAATTTCAAGTCTGCTACATTCTAAATATCTAATTATATATATGTATATGTATAATTAAGAAATAGAACTTAATGTGCAGATTTATCCTAAGAAATTTGAAGTTTTTGCCTGAAAATTTATATGCTGCTCTAGCATGAAAGATATTCAGTTAGTTTGGATAAGTGACGTTTCTCATGCTGAATATTTGTAGGTTTATTACGAGCTTGATGAACAAAGGAAAAAGGCAAATAACAGCGATGTTGCCATCTGTAGAATGGAGCAGCTTTGCCCATTCCCATATGACCTTGTCCAGCGAGAGCTGAATCGTTATCCAAGTAAGTTTCTTTATATTTGTGGCATTCTTAGAGTATCATGTTCAAGACTTTATTCATGTATCTTTAAACACTCCCATGTCATTTAAGTTTGGCTATGTACTCTTGATTTTTCCCAAAATATCTGTTGCAAGTATTACCTTCTAATTCATATTATGTATTAAACTAGGAAAAGATCTTTCATGGTGGGGTGTCTGTCACTAAGCTTTGTTTGTTTTGCATGAGTTTGATATATGATTTTTGCTACTTGTGCAGATGCTGAGGTTGTTTGGTGCCAGGAAGAGCCAATGAACATGGGCGCTTACAGCTACATTGCACCCCGTCTGTGCACTGCAATGAAATCTGTAAACAGAGGTAGTGCTGATGACGTAAAGTATGTTGGCCGCCCCCCTTCTGCTGCTACTGCCACTGGGTTTATCTCAATGCATAGCAAAGAACAGAGTGAACTTGTGCAGAAAGCTTTACAGCCAGAGCCAGTCCCGTTTCCATAAGCTTATAGTTGAGGTTTGGTAATCTGATCCTTTTTTAGTTAAAGAGAGTACAATGTATAAGAATCTGGTCACTCCGCGAGATTCATCTGTGGAAAATAATTTCCAGAAATACATTGGTTTTTTTGCTTTGGTTCAACAGAGAAATAATACCAAAGTCAAATAAGTTGGTGGGTGCTTCTTAAAGAGTTGAAGCTGTATATTCAATCAATGTTGTTTTCTGTCCTTTTCATTTCTCTTCCGCTTCGAATTGCTGTTGCACTTCACAAACTCTTAATGCAAAAGGGCAAAAGTACACAAACCGCCCCAAGGGTACCAACACTGAATGTTATGCCCAGAGTTTTAGTCATTGCTATATACTCAAGGAATTTAAAAAACTGAACAGATAGAATTTTACTTATTGCAAGGTCCTATACTCCTATATACTACCTCCAGTCCATGTTTTTTTTGCAACACTTTCTTGGACATGGACTCCTAGCCAACACCATTTAAAGGTGTTGGGTTGATGAGATGTTTTTGGGTGGAAATGATTAGTTTAATCATCATAAGTAATATTGTTTGGAGTTAAGTAATATTGATTATAGTTGTTAATTGTATTGTTGTTTTGTCAGGGGTAAAATTGTAATTGCATTAATTTTTTTTTTTTTATTTTATCAAATATAGAAATTTTGTAAGAGTTGCACCTAATGTGAACCTTTCCTATATGGAAAGTGTTGCAAAAAAAACTGGACTGGATGTAGTATAAAGTAATTATAATCAATGCAGGGCTACAGGGGTATATATGTTAATCTTAACCTGAAGATAGCATAATCCTAGATCAAATATATTTTATTTAAATCTAGATAAATAATTTGAAAAAATTATGATAGGATTATTAAGAATTGGATGCATATTTATATGAATAAATTTCAAAATTCCGTGAGCATATTGTGCAATTACATACAAGTTGCATTGTCCTCGTGCTCACAAGAAAGTAGAAACAACCTGAAACTCTTAAAAACGACCAAATATTCAGCCAACATCGACGTGCGATGTGGTTAGATACTCCAGTCTCCAGATTACTCAGAGTTTGATACAAGTTTTGAAGTAAGCGATCATGTACAAAATGTGGGTTTCGGATTTTGCAGTGGCATATTTGGCGGATCAATGTACCACTTCCTGAAAGGCCTCCGTAACTGTAACGCTAACACAGTCTCTTCAAAACTTCTCGCCGGCGTATATGCTTTACGCGCTAATACCCTGCGTACTGCTGGATTTTTGGGTCTTTTTTCTTTGGTGCTTGATGTTTCCCATTACTCCGCTTTTAAACTATATGGTAAAATTGATGTTAAAGATCATGTGATCGCGGGTGCTACAACTGGGGCCATCATGTGGGCCCCTCGTGGCCTTGGCTCTGCGTCACCCGCCTCTTTCGTTTTCGGTCCATTCCTCTTACGCTGCCTTCATGAATGCCTTCGTTCGTCATACCGAGTATTTAAGAGCAGAGTCGCCTAATCCTTATTCTTACTCGCATTATCATCTTCATCGTCACTTTAGAATGAGCATGATTGATTGAGTTTATTGCTTCATATTTGCTGTAATTTGATGTATCAAGTATCTAATCCTTTTTACCAAATATCAATCGGTCATTTTTTTTGAAATAATGATAGATTTCTTCTTATAGAATTTGTGTGTTTTATACGATTGTTGGTTAATTAATATCTTCTCGTTCTCTATAAGATAAACCTAATGCTTTATCCGCTTGCTTTTTTAATAAAAATTAAGTCCAATGTTTTATCTGCTTTAAAAATGATTAATTTTCCCTTGTATAAAATTGACTTAACTTATTGTTGTATAATTGACTTTTCACCAAATATCACATTTGATACTATATTTGGTGAGTTTGGGTCTGTTTACTTCAGCTAAAACCAGTTGAACTGATCTGATTAAAGCTGAACTGAAATGAAATGATTTTAGCTGAAGTAAACTGACACTTTGTATTTATCAAAGTTAAAGATACTTTTAGAGTTAGTATACAAGTATAACAGAATTAGAGTAACATATAGAAGTACGTTTTCCAATAATAGAACAAGTATAAGAATAAAAGCAAAATTGATACTCATACTATATTTGGTATTACTAACATATAAAATAATATAATATTAAATTTGTATTATCAATGTTATAGACTTACAGATATTTTTAAAATTAATATACCGGTATAATATATTTAGCACAAGCTTAGTTTTGTATGTCTATTTTTTGTAAGCCTTGGGTTATAAAACTACATATAAAAATACTTTTATTTATTTATTTTATTTTTACAAAGCGCAAAAGCAACATAGAGCAAAGCCCCATGGCACCTAGCAAACAAGAGTTACACAATGAAACAAGATAACTGAATTATGAAATTTAACATAAGTTGTGTTCTTTTGGAGAGCTGACCTTTTGCATTTATTAACATATAGACATACCCTTTCCAATAAAGTACCAACTACCAAGTACTCTGTATGAGAGTAAGAGCAACAATTGAACATCCTCACTTTCTTCTAAAGGTAAAGAATGCCATCATCTTTTTCGACAGCAACAAAGAGGAAATAAGTAGAAGGGTAGCCCATATAGCGATTACTCCAACACTTAAAAGAGAGATAAGTAGAAGGGTAGCCCATATAGATTATAGGCATATAGCGTAATCTCCAAAGCTTAAAAATTATTCCACCAATCGCATAAGTGAGAGAATGGTAGTGGAGTTGAAAGAGAATTTTTGTTGTTGCGGAAGGTGCCAGAACAATTAAACTTCAAGACTTCAAGCTTTGTAAGTAGAATTTAATCTCTCAGTTTTAAAAAGCAGCTGCGATCTCATCAAAGTGCAATGAGATTTAAGTTGTATGTCATTGAATCCAGCAACTTGACAATAATTGTAATATACACAACAGTTCCATTCAGAATAAAATCAGAAAATTAAAACCAAAACCCACAAACACTACATCTGACCAGTTTCACATGATCTTATTGCACAGCTGCTTAAAAAATGTAAATAGGGGAAGGTAAAACAATGAAGATCTGCTCAACACTCGCATCCACTTGACCTCTGTTGGTTATTGTTTGCAACATCGATGGTGTCTGGCAGATATCTTCGAGGATTAATAGACACCACAAACAAAAGGGTGAAATGTCAGAAATAAACGCAAACAGCAAACAAAAATGTTAAGATAAAACATCGAACATGCTAAAATGCTATATAGCAACTAAGCAAGCCATACAGGACCTCAATTCTACTACCTTGATAGCTAAGGATGCTAAACATGCAGCAAGATGAAATGATCAAGATAGTGAGAAACTAAACATGCAGCCAAGGGAGAATGTAAAAATGAGATGCCCAGCGCATAAGATGATACGGATAAGGATAACAAGGCTTGGATAGTTGCATGCAAGAAGACTGTTACTACCCCCACCAAGTATAGCAAACAATCAACTTACATCTCTTCTTCTTCACCACTCTTCAAGGCATTTTTTGCTATGCATTGGAAAGCTTCTTCAACGTTTATGCCTTCCTTTGCGGAAGTCTCAAAGTAAGGAATGTTCCCCTTTGACGCACACCAAGCCCTAGCCTTTTTCTCAGGAACCTACGTCAACCGGTAATTGTTAGTCACTGGACATGAATGGAAATCGTAATCATTTTGTATTACAAATAGTAACATTAAAGAACATCATGTGTTGCAATTTGATAAAGATAAACTTACCACCCGACTGTTTCCACCATCCACATCAGTTTTGTTTCCTATGACAACGAAGGGGAAGTTTTCTGGATCGGAAGGACTAGCCTGTCATATAAAACATGAAAGATAAACATTGAAGAAGACCAAGGTTTACACTTAAAAGAGGGATGAATGGATGATCGGTGTGCATCCAATGTGTTCGTACATTTAATTTTAGGAGAAACGAATAGGAAAAACCCAAATACATATATGTAAAATTAAATAAAGCACCAAACAGAGAGGAAGCAATCTTCTCATTATTATTATTACATCATGTTAGACAGTGAGCACATAGAGTTGGGTTAGAACTTAGAAGGATTGAAACTGAGACCTATTGTGCTAGAGGCGATACAGAAGGATTAAAACTCCTTAGAAGATTTAAGAACTAAGACCTGTTGTACTAGAGGCGATAAAGAGCCAGGTTAGAGGAAATATGATTTCAGGGCATCAGCCTAGGCTAACTTTAGTTACAACTCACAAATAATCATAGAACTAGAATAAAATGAGAGAGCCTAACCAACCAACAAGCATTAGATAACATGTGTAGTTAATATAGTAGGGTTTTCAAAGAAGCTTAAAGTGATTGACCAAACAAAACCCTCTAAATTTGGATAGGGGAGGGGTGTTAAGGGGCTCACTTGTATGAGAAACTCTTCCCTCCAGTTGTTTAAGCTGTCAAATGACTTCATGGAGTTAACATCATACACAAGAACACAACAATCTGCGCCTCGGTAGAAAGCAACACCTAGACTTTGAAACCTTTCTTGTCCAGCTGTATCCCATATCTGCAAAGACAAGAGTTCAGCCTAAAATTGAAATGACATGTGCAAATTCGTACCTCACATAGATTAAAGACACGAGTAAACAGAATATGGACAATTAAAAGCAAATGTTAAATTGAGAATTTTGTTTTACATATTAAGATAATCATCTTTTCGTTTGTAAAAAAAAAGGTCCTAGACCATGCAGTGAAAAGTCACATAGAGAAGAAGGAAAAAGGGTCCTGGACCATGAAGTAATTGTTTATTAAAAACAAGTCACTAAAACAGCATGCCTGAATTCCTATGACTAACTATTCAATACAAGTAATCCAGATACATGCTGCACCCAGACCCCACAAACAAGATTACAAAATATAAATCCTGTTAAAACAGAGGATAATAATAGATGACTCTAGATATATGCTGCTGAGTCATCTGATATGGTCATTATGGAGCCAGATACAATTTTCCTAACTAAGACAACTGTCTTATGCACCGGAAGACCTAAAAAAAATACCAAAAATGAGGTTGCTAGGCTCTCCTCATTTCCTTTGGAGTCAAGGCCTCATGGGTATTGGTATTCCTTGTTAATTAGGTTAAAAACTTCTTTACAAAACAAATTCCATCCCTTAAGAATGGCTTGTGGCAAAAGATGCAACACATCAGTCATTTCTTTGTTGCATCAAACTTGATAATAATCGTGCAATTAAAGTATCATTCACTGGATAAGCTAAAATAAAGAATTTACATGCAACTAAATAATATAACTCAGATTCTCTTCTAAATTACTCTGTACATCTTTAATGTGAACCAACCTCTTGAAACTGCAAATCACAAAATCCATAATACAAGTAAAACACAAAACATCGGCCTCATACAAAAAATAACAAAGAATCTCATAGACATGACCAGTGCAAGATGCATCCTGTTATAAAGTCATTATAAACAAAAATGGAAACTACATCCAGTTTATTTAAGCACAGTTTAGAGCACAGACCTGTAAAGTGAAAAGCCGATCATCAAACTGGACTTCTTTGGTCAAAAAATCAGCACCAATTGTGGCCTTGTATTGATTGCTGAACTTTTTATTCACATATCTAATTACAGAAGTTAAAGTTAAACCATTCTAGAATATACGGAGTATAATATAACTACAATCTAGCAGAGTATGTCCAAAACAATTGTTCTGACTCCTTATCCACTGAAAAGCTATGAATCAACATTTCCTTAGATTCATGAGCAAGTCACTACATAAGGATACTGGTTCATCAAAGAGGTCTTCCCCACTCTGCAAATATAAAGATTGACATATTAATGTGTGTGTGAAAAGGACAAGTTGCAAAGATAATAACGAAGAAAATAGTCATAAAAACAATTTTGTCATTTACATTGTAAACAAACACATCAAACTATCTCTTTTGCAATGTGGTAAAGCATCAAACAGATAGGCTATATCCTTAGATATCAATGAAGTATGAGAATATTTTGTAAGTTTATGCTCGTATCGGTCTTAACCATCATAGAGAAAACGAGCAAACATTCAATAATTTGTACAATATGTTTGTCATGATATGCCTATGGTCAAGCCAATCTAAACTTCAAACTCATACTAAACCTTGTAGAAAAGATATTACGATACAATACTGAACAATGCATTTCTCCTTCAAAAGTCCACACTCCAGACAAGTACAACTTGTGTTGCTAAATCTTCTTTCACCAGAATTTATAGTGGTACATAATCTCCAAGAAAAGAACTCAGGTTTAATCACTTTTCAGAACATTCTCTACACACCGAGGACAATAAAAAGGGAAAAAGATTTACAAGTGCGAGGATTTCCTTATTTAATATAAGGGACTGAACTTTGGTTGTTATCTATGTAAAAGGACATGCACATCCACGCAATTCCAGAATACATCATTTTGTATGCACAAATCCTAGTTCCATTTATAGGAGATAGGTCAACAATTTTGTTAAGATGCCAAGCAATTCATAATATAGAAATTGCAGTGGTAATCATACAAGAGTGCGAACGTGCGAAGCCTTTTCCAATAAGCTAACAAATTTCAACAACCCCTAACCAGATTTGAAGCACGCAATTCTGACAATCATATCGTTAATCTTAATTGCACACAGAATTCAACAAAATCATCAACCTAAACTCATGGAATCAGTTCACTAAAAATAACAACAATAACATAAGCTTTGATCACAACAAATGGCATGAACCACTCGATACATCTTCATTGAATCATCCAACCACTAATATCCTTATTAACTCCAAACACTTCATATCCTTTTTAACTCCTTCCATCTACGTGATCTTCTCCACTTCTTCTAAAATCCTCACAACCACAAAAGGATTAACACGAATTCAATGTCACTAAAATTGCTAAATTGAAACCAAAATCACTCAATTCACCACAATTTCAATTGCTAATCTTTCGAATTCCAAACTTCAATCAGCAATTTCTCAAACGTAATTACAATGCTACAATCCTCTACATACCACAACTACAGCAATACCTTACCTTTGAATTCAAGTTAATTAGTTACTAAATTACCACCAAATTTCATCAAAAAAACACCAAAAAAAAAATAAATAAATAACCGATAATTAAAAGTCATAAACTAACAATCAAAGATCAAAACAAAAAAGAGTAAAATTAGAGAGTACAAACCCACTATCGCCGAGAATTATGACTTTCAAGAGAGTTCTCCTTCGTGACGACATCTGGGAGTTACGGAGTTTCTCCGATCTATGACAGCGAATAATTCCGAAAGAAACAAACAAGTAATGATGAATGAGAGTTGAAGAAGTAAGGGGATTTTAGTGAATCAGCGGATTGTTGATACGAATCTCTTTTTTTTTTTTTATAAAAAGTGGGTTTCTTCCAACTTTCTGCCTCAACTCAATCATGCGACTTGCTTCCGTGGCTACAGTGCTACATTGCCATCGCATTGTCGGTTATTTTTTTTTTACCGTAGTAAAATCACGTTATTAACCTATTGGAATGTTTCGGGTCGGGTGATAGTCGAGTGTATCCCTCTATTGTTTGATTGGTGGGTTTTAAACTCGGATGGGGTGGCTAGAGGTTTTCTTGGAGCTGCTGTTGGGGGTGGAAAAATTCGGGACCATTTGGATAATTTTTGTTTAGGCTTTGCATCTCATTTCGGGTTTTGTAACGCTTTTAAAGTGGAGATTAAGGTTGTTCAGATGGATTTTGAGTATGCTTGTAGCTTTTGATAATGTTGTTTGATAGTGCAAATGAATGGTTCGTCGTGAATCTTTATTATATGAGTATATAACGAGACCTCGTATGGTGGTGAATGCATTCATAATGTTAATAATTGTCTGCGACTTTTGGGACTAACGCAATGGGAGGTCACAATTGTTCATGTCTATTGCGAAGGAAATAAAGCGGTTGATTGGTTGGCTAATTATGGAGTGGATGATCATTAAAGGGTTGTTAAGTGGCAAGAGCCTCCTCGCAATTTATTTTAATATTATAGTTGATGATTCTAGGGGAGTTGCCTTTCCGCGACAAATAATGTTGTAGTTTTACTTGTCTTTCTTTCTGGACTTGCCCCTCCTTTACACCCAAAAAAAAAATCTATCTAGTTATCATCGTGTCGATTATGCCTGCCAATAAGGGACTGAATTTACCTATCTAAAATTGAGATACAGTTTTGAATTAGCGCAAAAGATGAATTAAATGGAACAGACAATAAAAATTATGAAGTACATTATATTTGTTTTTTCCGCATCAAAATTCAAATACTTTAATCACTTCCAGTACTTTTCTAAGTAGATTTTTAATTAATCCGAGCATATGGTTCATGATTTATCTACGGAGTAGTTTCTTTATTATACTTTGGGTAATAAGCTATTTTGATCGCAACTTTAACTTCGGTTTTTTACCTTGTTAAAACAAGTGAGAATGTGAGATCTTCTATAAAGAAATATATGTTTTGATTGATATTACTTTACCGGTCTTTTTATAGTTGTTATATTGGAGATTTTGATACTATTCATGTTGTAATTTTGACTCACTATTATGTTTAATGCATATAAAAAAAACATATTCATCATATGAGATATTGTTTGATTCGTCTCAATTTATATTTTCCGTAAATATAATTTTTATAATTTTTATTTTACCAAACTCGGATAATTAATTTTATAAGTTGTATCTTGGGAGATGTGAAAAAGTAAATGTAGCAACTAAAAAAAGATGCAGGTAATACTTTGCAATTTTGTATTCGTTATTATGTGGTGATGCACACAAGTTCTGAATTTTTGGGACGTGGTTTTGATAAACGATATTTTGATTTAGTGTGTATATCATTATTAAACAATATTGTAAAAGTATAAAAACAAAATAATGCTTAACTTACATTAAGCAAAATGACATCCCTTGTACGTAGTACTCGATATTAAATTATTAACAAACATAAAGCAATAATAGAAAGTTAAATTCTCCGTAGAAGATAAAACATTCATCAATTGAATAAATGTATTCCATGATTTTGTCATTGATTGAGTCAAAAATAATATTGAGTGTCTTTAATCCATTATCGACTTAAATACTTATATTATTTCTTAAATTTGTTTAAACAATGTCATATTTAGTGTAAGGAAAGAACAAACCAACAATAATTTAGAAAAAGACCACGTCAAAAACAACATATAATTATAACATTGTGAGCTAAGAAGCAATCGAAGGACGACTTTCTACAAATAGTAAATTTAAATCAAAATCAATTCAAACATTAATGTGATCAATCCTATTAAATGAAATTATACCCTTGATAAAAGGTTCCTAAATTCTAGTCCACTAAAATAAAATTAGTGCATAGAAATAATCAAGCCAGCCAATCCCTCCTATCATGTAGGAGGTGAATAGAGTCGGATACGATGTAACCCAATTTCTTGTTGAATCTCCTATTAGCATGACTTTTCTTCTTACTCTCTTTTTCTTCTAAGAATCAAATGCCCTTTTCCAGCCAGGTAATTTACCTTCTTTCTTATTAATTTTTTTTTTAAATGTAAATATTTCATGTTGGATTTTTGAAAGAAAAAGAGGTGTGTATTTCATAGATTATACAAGAAGATAATATTTCATTAAATTATGCCCAACTTAATCAAGAAGATGTATGCATGATATGCACATCGAAAAGCTTTTTATTTTTTCAAATTATAAATTAATTGAGGTATTATAAACAAAAAAATAAATATTTTTTTTTCAAATTTTATATAATTTGAGGTATTATATGACGTTATGCATGGCTTATTTTGAATTTTTTTGATGATAATTGTACTTTATAGGGGGTCATAGTTTTGGAGGGGAGTCAAGACAACATCCGTAAGTCATATATTCATCATATATAAATCTCATTGAGAAAGATTTGGAGACATGAGTTCGTCAGAGAAGGATAACAATTCTTCATCCCCATCAACTTCTCCTTCTGATTCAAATTCATCGCCATCTAATAATAATAGCAACAATAACAATGGTAGCAACAATGACAATAGTAGTAATAACAACAGCAACAACAATAGCAGCAACAGTAACAACAATAACAATAACGGTGGCAATAGTAATAACAACAATGATAGCGGCAACAACAACAATAACGGGAGTAGTAACAATAACAACAATAACGGGGGTAATAATAACAACAACAACGGTGGAAGCAACAACAATAACGGTGGCAATAGTAGCAACAACAACAATAAAAACTCACCACCACCTCCTTCCTCATCTAAAAATAAGTCACCTAAATCTCCTCCACCACCACCACCACCACCTCCAAGTTCTTCAAAAAGTTCTCGATCTTCACCCTCACCACCTTCTCAATCATTAAACTCTGATTCTTCATCATCAACATCATCTTCATCACCTCCATCCTCTACTAATGTTCCTCTTACAGCAGGGCTTGTGGTTGGTATTGGTGTATTGTTGTTGCTTTTGATAATCATTGTGGTGGTCTGTACAAAAAAGAAAAAAGAAAAGCGTTATGCCACCATGCCATACTACGGAGACTCTTCTCAAAAAGGTTTGAATTTGATTTCATTTCGCTTAATTAAGCTACTCTTATACATTAGAAGTAAAATGCAAATATACACTCTACAGAATTTCATATACATTAATTAAGTCTTGCTATTTATTTTATAATATCATCATAAATTTTAAATCAACAACTTTATTTAATATGAAAGTTTTGTTTCGTTGTTAATTCTTTAACAAAAATCATAAGACATGTTAGGGATTAATTGAAAAAGAAAAAAAAAATTCTTTTATATGTGTTTAAATTAATAACTATATATTATTACATCAATTAATAAATGATTGTATATTTTTATTCAATTAGGAAATGTTTAGTGACGACTAAATATAATGATGTTAAATTTGTAATTTTTATAAATACACCACAATCTAATTTGACATGTTATATATATATATATTAGGCCAACAACAATACAGCGGGCAACACACCCCATTATGGCAAAACAAACCTGGTCAAAATCAAGACATGAAGAACTACTCAGGGCCAAGTGGGATGTCTTCAGCACAATGGGGACAAGCACCAGCACCAGCACCAGCACCACCACCTATGATGAGCACGGATATGAGTAGTGCAAATTATTCATCAGGGCCAACGGGTCCTGCCTTACCGCCTCCTCATCCCTCAGTAGCCCTTGGGTTTAGTAAGAGCACCTTCACATACGACGAACTTGCTGCCGCAACCAATGGGTTTTCTGAAGCACAAATGTTAGGTCAAGGAGGGTTTGGTTATGTCCACAAAGGTGTATTGCCTAACGGTAAGGAAATAGCTGTTAAGAGTCTTAAATCTGGGAGTGGACAAGGAGAAAGAGAGTTCCAAGCTGAAGTTGAGATTATTAGCAGAGTGCACCATCGCCATCTTGTATCCCTTGTAGGTTATTGCATTGCTGATGGTCAAAGGATGCTTGTATATGAGTTCGTTCCTAACAACACTCTCGAGTTTCATCTACATGGTTGGAACCAACGCACATATTTTTTTTTTATTTTTTTTTTCATAAATAAGTAATTAATGTGGGATGATGAAATTAAATGCTTTTCAACTTTATATTTTGTGTTATATATATATATATATATATATAT
>PYUH01000100.1:549072-566643 GCA_016808085.1 Suaeda aralocaspica
TTTATATATATATATATATATATATATATATATATATATATATAGAATTAATTAATATAATCAACATTATTTTTTATTTTTTTTTAATTTAATAATATAGGTGGCTGATTTTGGCTTAGCTAAGCTTTCGTCCGACACTTTCACTCATGTGTCCACTCGTGTCATGGGAACATTCGGGTAAGAAGTGTAAAATCAAGCGTTGTATTGCAT
Organism: Suaeda aralocaspica; assembly: GCA_016808085.1. NCBI lineage: Eukaryota > Viridiplantae > Streptophyta > Magnoliopsida > Caryophyllales > Amaranthaceae > Suaeda > Suaeda aralocaspica. Next base: position 549,283 of record PYUH01000100.1, read on the forward strand.
AGATATTATTAATTTCTAGTATATGTGTACAGTCCATATTGATGTATTATACTTAGCTTCTACGTAAATTATATAGTTAATACATTAGATTGTTAAAAGGGTAAGATCAAAACTAGATAAACAATATCATAACATTTCAAGACTTTATTTAAATTCAGGTATTTGGCTCCCGAATATGCATCAAGTGGCAAATTAACAGAGAAATCAGATGTTTTTTCGTTTGGTGTCATGCTATTGGAATTGGTCACAGGACGTCGACCTATTGACCCGTCGTCTGATGAAGAGGATAGCTTAGTAGATTGGGTTAGTGTCATTTTACGATCTCACATTATTTATTTTTTATGGTTATTATTACATTCTATAATTGCCCTGGAATGGTTAATGAATTAATAAGATGCAATTTGACATGAAATATATAAAACAGGCTAGGCCACTCATAGAACGAACAATGGAAGAAGGAGTTTTTAGTGGGTTTGTGGATCCACGTTTAGAGGGCGAATTTGATTCCGAAGAGATGATGCGTTTGATTGCATGTGCCGGTGCATCGATTAGACATTCTGCAAAAAGAAGAGCTAAAATGAGTCAGGTAAAAACTTATTTCGATACTTAATTTTTCAATATGTTATATTCATTACATAATATGATTAATTAATGATTTAGTGCAATCACAATTTTCTCCTATGCACGGGTGCATGCATATGGATTAGTACAACTTTCTCCTAAAGCATACTTAATACCGATTAATACAAAACTTTTACAATTGAATTAATAAATTTTTCTATAACAATAATAAAATGCACTTTTAGATTATAAAAAAACTAATGATTTAAGTTGGAATAAACTTGTAAGCTCTTCAAATTAAAGTATGAGACAAAGCAATGCAATGCATGCTGAGGATATTAATTACTAGTTAGTTTATACAATATTGTTAACAAAACATATACTCTAAAAAAACTTTGTTAACAAAATATTAACATAATTAATCACAAAATAATTATATGAAGTAGATTTTTCAAACCATTATGTATGCTTACATTTTCAATATAATAATATCTTAATTAATGAAGTTTGATGGGTTTTAAAATCACAAGCTGCTTACCTTCGTTTTAGCCCATGTACATGCAATGTACACATGGGTTAAACTAAAGCAATGATATGCATGATTAGATTTGTGACATATTATGAAGTTTAATATTCAAATGATGTTTACATAAAATAGATTGTAAGAGCTTTGGAAGGTGATGTATCGTTGGATGACTTGAAAGAAGGACCAAAGCCAAGAAGCGGTAGTGCATTATATAGTTCAACAAGTAGCGATAGTTCTGAATATGATAACATTTCATACAACAATGATATGAAGAAGTTTCGAAGAACAGCACTTAACAGCACAGATTATGCAAGTAGTGAATATGGAGCAACCAACGAATATGGGCATACCTCTACTGGTTCAAGTGAAGAGTTGTCGACATTGCCAAAAAGGACTAGTATTGGACATAGCAGCCAAATTAGGTAAAGGATCGAAAATCTAATAACAAAAATATAACTCTAATCTAATTGCATACCAAATGCTGCGGCCACATACTTAAACTTTTGTATGGAGTTACAATGTAGCCTTATTAATCATGTTGTTGTGGTGTCCATTTATGTTTACTTTTAATTAATTAAGGTTAATTAGATGTACTGTTCGTCAACAAAAAGACCTTAGTTTCTTTTTTATTTAATCAAGTTTATAGTGTACAAATATATATATATATATATGAAACACATATATAATGTGATTTTTTTTTTGGAGATGATGTAAAGATATTAATTCCAGCTTAGATTATAAACATTATTCTTATTCGTGGACTCATTAACCTGCAATTTGTTCATTATCTGGAGTTACATGATTACTTAATGTTAGAGTTTTTCATTATTCAGATTGACATCCAATTTCTAATTTCATATAGTCCAATCTAATTAAATTAGTTTGAAATTAATAATTGAATTAAGAATGAAACATAATAATAATTCAGAGGTGAAAATTGTTGGGAATTTATTTATGACCAATTTGCGCTTCTAATCTAAATTTTATAATAAAAACTACAGAGTTCAAGAGAGCAAAGTACGTAGACGGAATAGAATTCATAAGGTTTAATATTTTTTAAAAAAAAAATCTACAGATACAATCTATTCTTTGTATAAAATAAATTCAATTATTTTATAATTTAACACATTCATTGGGTGCTATTCCAAACTAGTAAAACGTAATAATTGCATTGATTTTTTTTAGAAGGGACGATAATTGAATTGCATATATAATTATTGTCTTATGTAACTTTGAAATTTTCTTTAACATCATCTTTATTTACAAAGCTTATATAAGATGGACTTATGTGGCAAGACCACTAGGTAGTTAGACAAAAAATATACACTAATTAAATCAATAAATCTAATAATTAAAGAAAATTTATAAATAGTTGATTGTTTTACCGCAAGATGGTCTCGCCAAAGACTTGTTAATTAAACATTGTTAAATGTCTTTAACTTGATTCTCCTTTTCTTTTACTCCGTAAATAAGTTGAATGCACCTTAAGGCCTTGTTTGTCAATTGATTTTTTATCGAATTGAACTTATATTTGTTGAATTCATGCAAATCGAGGTGTACCTTTTTTTTTTATTTAAATCTCAACCTCAAATTTGATTTGTAAAGGGTTAAAACGACCCCCCAAAACCTTCACTTACGCAACAACTTTATTAAGATGAAATCTAATGAAAGTTATTAACGTCCAAACTAATAGAAATTTTATAATTTATACTTCGATCAAAGTTTAATGGTCGGTATCGTGTGGAGCAAACTTATATTTTTTTCTCCTACAACTCTATACGACTATATTTAATATCATTTAAAATTTTCCAAACTACTCAGTAGCTATGTTTGTGAATAGTGCCAAAAATAAAACGCTGCCGAAGTTGCAATTAATTTGAAGGGTAGAAATTACATTTCGACTACTAGTAATTTGTTTACCACTATAGTTAGGTACTTAGGTCGGATCACGTAACCCGATCCAATAAGTTGAATAACGCATTTCTTAGTTTCGTAAGGTAAACAATTTTTTTAATTTTTTTCGCAATCGAAGAGAAAAAGAGATCTTCGTTTCCATCCTTCTGTTATAAGCTTCCTCCCTACAAACTTCACTGGCTCTTTGAGCGTGAAATAGAGAGAGAAAAAAACAAAAAAAACAGAAGATTTTGTGGTACAAATTCATATAAAATCAATCTTCACAATTCAATTCAAGTATTGAAGATCCAAATTCAACAATGGCGCAACCTCTGATAAAGAAAGACGATGATCGCGATGATGAATGTAATCACTTTCTCCCTAATTTAACTCTTTCATTTTTATTTTATTTTTGTGTTTTTCATTTCAATTATTTTAATTTTTTGTCAATTTTATTCTTCAATTTGTTCGAGCAAATTGTTGCGACATTAGTGTTTCGATCAATTTCAATTGAGATTTCGGATCTACGGAATTAGGTTTAAAATCGTAACAATTTGCGACATTTTAATGCAATTGAACTGTAATGTGTTTGATCAACAACAATTTCAGTTAGATCTAGGGATTATTAATGCAATTGAAGTTGATTTTGATGTAATTGGATCTGTATTACATGATTTTGCAGCCGAATACTCTCCTTTTTTGGGGATCGAAAAGGGAGCTGTTCTTCAGGAAGCTAGGGTTTTCAACGATCCTCAACTTGATCCTAGAAGATGTTCTCAGGTTTTCGACATTTTTTTCAGTTCTGAATTTGATGTAATTTCTGTGATTTTTGATTGATTTTCGCATTTGCTAAACTGTCTACTATACGTTCATGTGTTTAGGTTATTACAAAACTTCTGTATTTACTGAATCAAGGAGAGTCCTTTACTAAGGTTAGTAATTTGTTATTTTGTGGCATTCGATTTGATATGTATCAATTACATCAATGCTTTTAATGGTTTACATATTGAGAACGTTTGGTTTTGCGATCTGTTGTAGGTTGAAGCAACAGAAGTGTTTTTTTCAGTTACCAAATTGTTTCAGTCGAAAGACAACGGTTTGAGGAGAATGGTTTATTTGATGATCAAGGAACTCTCACCTTCTGCAGACGAGGTTATGCGTTGCGAATTTTATTCTACTGATACTAGTTTTTTGTGTCTTTTGATTGTAATTGTGATTGTATGATCTGCAATGCTGAGATATCTTTGCCTTTTTTGAAGGTTATTATTGTTACCAGTTCTTTGATGAAGGATATGAACAGCAAGACTGATATGTACCGGGCAAATGCTATTCGTGTGCTTTGTCGAATTACTGATGGGACACTCCTCACTCAGATTGAGAGGTATTTGAAACAAGCTATTGTTGATAAGAACCCCGTTGTTGCCAGTGCTGCACTAGTTAGCGGAATTCACTTGCTCCAGGTGTGTAATAACATCCTCAATAGCTCTTTTAGTGCCCTTATAACTTCTGTCTCTTATATCTTCTGTTGGCTTATTAGAGCAATCCCGAGATCGTGAAACGATGGAGTAATGAAGTGCAAGAGGCTGTTCAATCACGTGCTGCTTTGGTTCAATTTCATGCTCTAGCTCTGCTGCACCAGGTATTAAGTGATCCACTTTACATGTCTCTGTCAATTTATCTCTTTATCATGTATGATGTTCCTATAATATCATGAGAATGGTCGGGATAATTAGAATACAAGTGTCGCTGTATGGGGTAATGGTGTCCTCGTTCCTGTAGAGAATACAATTTCTGACTGGGTGTGACAGCAATGTCTTAGTTATATAAGATTCGCAGGAAGAACATGACTTGTTTCAGTGAGCGAAGTCCATTTATATTGTAATATAGTGTTAGACAATTCTGTATTTCTATTGCTGGGGTGTTTTTCTGTACAAGGATGAGTTTGGTTTTTCGTTATATTTGGGAATTGGGATCTTTGACCAACTTCCGAGTGTTCCGTAGAATGTGAAGTTTCACGATAACATATATGCTAAACCTACTGTTCATCACATGTCCGATGTTTCATTAGTGCAATAGTGCTTGTTGTAAATGTGTTGATTATTTTCATTTTGGTTTTAACTGAAATGTGGAACGGTCTAAGTCCTTGTTCTTTTGGTATTTGCAGATTAGACAAAATGACCGTTTAGCTGTGAGCAAGCTTGTTTCAAACTTGACTAGAGGAGCTGTGCGTTCTCCATTGGCACAATGTCTCTTAATTAGATTTATAAGTCAGGTACATGGCTTATGCCATATCTGTTTGTTTTTGGCACGATTTACATGTCCATTTCATTTTGGATGGCTATTTACTTAAACTAATCATTGCAGGTTATCCGGGAGTCTGGAAATGCTCAAACAGGTGATCGGCCATTTTACGACTATCTTGAAGGCTGTCTTCGTCACAAGGCTGAAATGGTTATATTTGAGGCTGCAAGAGCAATTACTGAGCTAAATGGTGTTACAAGCCGTGAGTTAACTCCAGCAATCACTGTTCTCCAGCTGTTTTTGAGCTCTTCAAAGCCTGTCCTTCGTTTTGCAGCTGTTCGTACTTTGAACAAGGTAAGCTTATAAATCTTTTGTGTTTCTTCTTTCACTGCTGTTATACCTGTAAGATCTTATTTCCACCTTCATAGTTATGTTATCGTTTGTGCCACATCAGAGTTTGTTGCTGACTGCATAGAGATTCTATTGATAATTGGCTACTTTTTGTAGTTCTTCTCTTTGTTGTGAATTCATGTGTATTTGCTTATCTTTATTTATTTTGTAGGTAGCTATGGTGCATCCCATGGCAGTCACCAACTGTAACATTGACATGGAAAGCTTGATCTCTGATCAAAATAGAAGCATTGCCACTCTTGCCATTACAACTCTACTGAAGACTGGTAATGAATCAAGTGTAGACCGCCTCATGAAACAAATCACAAACTTTATGTCAGACATTGCAGATGAGTTCAAGATTGTTGTTGTCGAAGCCATTAGATCTCTTTGTTTGAAGTTCCCTCTGAAATACAGATCACTGTAAGTTTGCATTAAAATAGTTGTGACATGCCTTATTTTCTGGAGATTGTTTAGAGGTGGAGTTGTTGTCAATGACTGACCTTTTCCAAATGACTATTTAGGATGAACTTCCTAAGCAATATTCTCCGTGAAGAAGGTGGTTTTGATTATAAGAAGGCAATTGTTGATTCTATTGTGATACTTATTAGAGATATCCCAGATGCCAAAGAAAGTGGGCTTCTTCATCTTTGTGAATTCATTGAAGACTGTGAATTTACGTACCTTTCCACTCAAGTAACTTTCCACATCTCTCTACAATGTGATTCGGCAATATCTAGATTATGTTTTGTAAATAATTTACTTCTTGGCTTCCAATCTGTGAAACTTGCTGCTTGCTACTTGCTACTGATTTGTATGTAATTTGTTCCACCAGATTTTGCATTTCTTGGGTGTTGAGGGGCCTAAGACAGCAGATCCCAGCAAATTCATACGATACATTTATAATAGAGTAATCCTTGAGAATGCCACTGTTAGAGCCAGTGCTGTGAGCACATTGGCAAAATTTGGTGCCATGGTGGATTCACTGAAGGTATTTTTTATTCTTGGTTTCAATGTTTGTAAATACTCACTCTTTCCCCATTTTCTTTACTGTGGATTCACCTATTCCTTTGTTGCAATGTCCAAAATTACTTATTACTTGCCTTTTTAGGCTGTAATTTCTATCAAGTGGGGCTTGCACTTACCCAGTCACTATTATTTTTTCTTCCAATATTGTAAACTTGATGCCAAATGCTAATGTAGATTCTGGTTGCCCTTTTCTTCTGCAGCCCCGTATCTTCATTCTGTTGAGACGCTGCTTATTTGACAGTGATGATGAGGTAGTTCTCGTTCGATTTTACTACCTCCTTATCATATTAGTTGCAACGATTTGACATAAAATAGAGAGGAAAAATGTCAAATCGTTGCAAGTAATATGATACGGAGGTAGTAGTTATTTCTATCATGTATGGTACCTAAGAGTTAAGACACTTGCAATCAAGTTCATACTGTTAAAGTGTACTAAAGCACTTTAGTTTCATGATATTGTAGATTCATAGTTAGTCTTCTCTTTGCCTTGTGCTGTGTTCTTCCTTTGATTGTTTACTTACTCTGTGTTTGTTGACAGGTTCGTGATAGGGCAACACTTTATCTGAATACACTCGGAGGCGATGGTGCAGTTGTTGAAACTGATGAGGAGGTGAAGGAGTTCCTCTTTGGGTCTCTGGATGTCCCTCTAACCAACCTGGAGTCAAGTCTAAAGAATTACGTGAGCATACTTGCCAACCTGATGGGCTCATTCTTATCCACTTTCTTTGAGATAATTGCTCATTGATTTGTTTTCCTTGTAGGATCCCTCTGAAGAACCGTTTGACATTAACTCTGTTCCCAAGGAGGTTAAGTCTCAGCCACTTGCTGAGAAGAAAGCTACAAACAAGAAGCACCCTGGTTTAGATACTCCTCTTACTGCCCCTCCATCTGGCGTGGATGCTTATGAGAAGTTACTTTCCTCTATTCCAGAGTTCTCATCCTTTGGAAAGCTGTTTAAGGTTCCTTGACTAAACCCCCTTATTTTGTTTTGTTTGTTTGTGTGTGGGTGGTGGGGGATAGAGGGTGGGTGTTGAGAGGGTTGATAATGATATTGGATGGTAATATTTTTTTTTTATGCTTGTTCAAGCATTTTAATTATGGTTTTTATCTGCCAGTCTTCTGCTCCTGTTGAGCTGACTGAAGCTGAGACAGAATATGCTGTCAATGTTGTCAAGCATGTATACGACGGACACATTGTATTCCAGTACAACTGCACCAATACTATTCCTGAACAACTATTAGAAGATGTAAGGAATCTGAAACATCTAACTATAGTTTCTCTGCACTCCTAAATCTTATATGTTGACCTAAGCTGTTGCTTGATTGTTTCTAGGTTACTGTTGTTGTGGATGCTTCTGAAGCAGAGGAATTTGCTGAGCTTACATCCAAGCTTATCAGGTCTCTTCCATACGACACTCCTGGACAAACATATGTGGCCTTTGAGAAGCCAGCAGGAGTGCCAGCTGTGGGCAAATTTGCAAATATATTGAGATTCGTCGTTAAGGAGGTGCTAATTTTAAGTTTTGTATATTGATTTCTCTTGTTAATTTTTTTATTTATTTGGTGGCAAATTTGGTACTGTTCACTTACCTGCTGCAGTTCCCACGCTGTGTTGGGTATTATTATGGATGTGTGCACCTTCATGTGATTTGTGCAAATTTCTGTAGATCTGTTTTTGCTTTGCTCAGAGCTTATTATTAGTATTTATTGTAGATGTTTTGTTTTCTGATTTTTGTTGCTATTTGGGTTCCTGCTGGGCTTGCTATTTATGTTTACTACTATTTTTTTTGTATATCTATTTTGATCGGAAGCCAGCTGGTATTTTTTTTTTTGCTCTGGACTGAGAGACTGAAATATTTGGAGCTCGGACAAGCTGTAAAGGATTTAAATTAATATTGGAATTAGGTAGAGTAATACAGTTATTTTATTGGTGCAGGTCGATCCTTCTACTGGTGAGGCAGAGGAAGAAGGTGTGGAAGATAATTACCAGCTTGAAGACCTCGAGGTTGTGGCAGCGGATTACATGTTGAATGTTGGAGTTTCTAACTTCAGAAATGCTTGGGAAAGCATTGGTGCTGACTTTGAGAAAGTGGACGAATATGGGTTGGGCGCAAGGGAGAACTTGGCAGAAGCAGTAAATGCTGTCATCAATCTTCTCGGCATGCAACCCTGTGAGGTATGTTAGCATAGCATTAGTGTGATTGAAATTGTCCAAATTATTGAGTCACATTAGTAGCTTGTTTAGCTGAACTCACATCAGCCTTGATGCAGCAACCTTTTCAGCTAACTTCTCTCAGCTTCCAATAATTCCTTTAATTTGTTGTTACTGCAGGGTACTGATGTGGTTCCTAACAATTCAAGGTCACACACATGCTTGCTCTCTGGTGTGTTCATTGGCAATGTTAAGGTTCTTGTCCGGCTGCAATTTGGTCTTGATTCAAGCAGAGAAGTGGCTATGAAGCTCATTGTTAGATCAGAAGATGAAGCTGTTAGTGACACAATTCATGAAATTGTTGCCAGCGGCTAAAAAAGTGAATGTTGATATGTAGTTGAATATCATAGTGTGTGGTGGGAGACATATGCTAGTTGTAGAGAGATGAGGATGCTCCCATACAAAAGCAAGGGCTTGCCTTAGTAAATTCATTACAATTTTCTTTTGAGTTCATGCAATTTTTGTCTATGACAAATTGCTATACTGCCAAGTCTGGTTTAGAGTGGGGGTGGCAGATCTAGTCAATGGTGGCCTGGTGGGCGCTTGCACCCTCCACTACTCTTATTGTACCTCTTGCCCCTGAACAAAATTCGAAATTCTTTTGTTTTGTTTTTCTGTTATTATGTTTGAATCTATCCAATTTTTCCCTAGAGATGTGTTACTTTACTTGAAAGCAAAACAATAAGATGTTATTGTAATTCTGTCATCCCATTATGCACCTTGGGTTCCTTTATTACATGTATTATAGATGAATTATGTAGTTCAATTGCCAGAATGTGCTCATGAAAATTGGGATATTTTGCTATTTGCTCCAAGTTCTACTTTTGTAGGCATGATCTCTTTATTAAAAGATCATGTCTTGATACTATGTCTCATATTATGATGTTGGTGTTTGATATTTCCATCTTTAATGAGGCGTTTGGTGTAAAATAATTGGATGTTTTCATATTTACCTTTGCTTTGAGAAACAGCTTGAAGAACTGTTGATGCTCAGTAAACTTCATTCACTACATCATTTTTGACATTATACACTTATATGTTGTATACTTCTATCAGTTACATAGTTGACTAGAAAATTTTATGGACTGTAATTTTGATTCTACAGTAAGTAGCCTAGATAAAGAATTATTCCCACTTGGCATAGAACATCTCATCACCAGGCCACAGCATCCTCTTCAATGGTAAATGAATATCCCTTTGCTTCAAATGCAGATGTCTAGGCACTATTCTCTTTCTCAAGCTAAATGCGAAGTACTGGGGAAACTCCTTCAGTTCTTCAACACTTCTTTGCATTCCTCCTACTAGATAATCAACCTTTGGCATCATATTTAACTCAATGCTATAGCCAAAAATGGGTGGCAAACGCGCACATATTTCGGCTGACTCTTCATACGTAAAACCGATATCCTGTAAGAACTCCATCTTCTTCTCAAGCTTACTTACACGCGTATTCAGAAGATGTGCATTGAGATTATTTGGTTTGTTTAGCCTTTTGAGTCCTATGTTTCTGAGAAAAGCAAGCGTTGGCTTCAAGCAGTACTCGACATTAGAGAACAATAGTGAAGGACAGTAAAGAATAAGTTTACATGATTCTTGATTAGTTGCAGCAACATCAGTAGCTAAGAAACTGAATACAGGTCCAATATCCGCTGGTTCAAGACTAGATGAGAAAAGTTTAGGACAAGTAGTAGAAAGTTTTGGGATGTCACTATCTGAAAAGCCTTTTGATTTTAGGTAGTTTATGATGGTGAGAATTTGATTCAGTGTCTTATGAGAAGGGACAATGGTGCTTTTGGGATTTGTTTCTACAATGCCTAAGTTTCTTAGGTAGGCTAGTTTTTCACGGTATGAAGTTTGAAAGCGGAGGAAAGTGGCAGGAGGTGGTGGCGGGTATGGGGTGTGGTAGTTTGAAGCTTGAAGCCGCGAGTAGCAGACTGATGTTGTAGAGCAGGAGAGTAACATTTCCAATATTTTCAATTTGAGTTGTGCAGGAGTTTTGGCACAGAGGGAAATGATAAGATGATAAGAATGCGGTTTGCATTTGGCAAAAAGAGTTGTGGCCCCATAAAATTGGCCTTTTATGATTGTAAGGCATTGGAAGATAAGAAGCAATTGATTGCATAAATTCGCATCAATTGTCCACCTGTTATTCACACTAAACGACCTCTTACTAGAAAGATGCCCTTTTTCCCCTCAATACATCAAGTCATCGACATCAAATCATGAGGAAAGCATGTATGACGATAAAAATCAATCTTTTGGATCATGTAACCCCAAGCAAGTTACAAAATTTGATCAGCACAACAATCAACCAGGAGATAAAACATGAGGCACTCTTAACAAACCTTTTGTTGTATGTTATATACTTAATTTCTTGTATTTAAGCATGAGAATGTAGTGATATACAACAGGTATTTCAGAGAGTGACTTAATATCATCTAATAAAGAACTAATTAAAACCTGCATCTTTTCACCAGTAGTCTCCACAGGAGCAGTCCCCATTCGTGAAATGATGGAAACGAATGCGATCCCTTACAATTATCTCCCTTTCATATACTTTAGAAATAAATTTCATAAAAGAATGGCAATCTTCACAAGATCTTAAGTTCTTTACAATCCTAATTTCAGAACCAGGCTTCAACTTCAGCAGTCCGAAGGCAACAGCAAGTTTCTCGCTGTGATGCAGCAGCTGGAAAGCCTTTTCTTCATCATCAACTTCAAGCAAGACCTCTGAAAGCTCAGGTTTATACCCTTCTCCTTTCAGCCGCTCGCATATCTCCTCCAATTTTTCATAGATATTATGTGCTTCTATGTGGCTTGAATTTCCTGCAGTGAACTCATGAACATTACCATCAATCTCAATCTTGCTAGAACCCGGTGGTTTCACAAGCCCTTTTTTGTTCATTGTTTCCCTCCAAATTGCCTTATCATGCCATTTTCCAGCAGATGCATAAACATTACTCAGAAGTACACAACTATCACAATCATCAAAAACTGTCTTCATTTCCTTTATCAAACGTTCTGCTCGATCAGTGTCTCCATGAATTTTACACGCCCATATGACAGTTCTCCACAGAACTGCATCAGGTGAAATTGCCATCTTTCTAATAAAATCTTCAGCCTCCTTTAATTTCCCTGATCGTGCATAAAGGTCTACTATACATCCATGGTGTTGAAGGTTAGGTTTGATTCCATATACCTTTCTCATGTCCTTAAAATAATGATAAGCTTCAGCCACCAAACCGGCGTTCCTACAAGCTGCTAGAACGGCAGTCATAGTCCGTTCATCAGGCAATACACCAGAAATTTTCATTTCATCAAATGACTTTATAGCCTCCCTACTCATACCATGACTTGCAAGACCATAAATCATGGCAGTCCAAGCGTACACGTCCTTGTCAAAAATCTCGTCGAATACTTTCCTAGCACTATCAATACAACCACACTTAAAATACATATCAATCAATGCAGTACTAACATTAGCCTTAGAACCAAGTCCTTGTTCTTCAACAATCCTATGAACTCTTCTGCCAACCTCTAATGCCCCTGAATCAGCACAAGCCCTCAAAACCGACACGATCGTCGCATCATTAGGCTCCACTCCAAACTCCACCATCTCCTCAAACAACTTAATCCCCTCAATACCTCTACCATTATCAACAAGCCCATCAATTACAGACGTCCAAGTAACAACATCTCTTTCAGACATTTTATCAAACACCTTAAAAGCACAACCAAAATCATTACATTTGGCATACATATGAATCAAAGAATTACACACATAATTATCAGACACAAAACCCAATTTACAAATCAAACAATGAACTTGTTTCCCCAACTGGGTATCTCTCAATTTACTACAAGCTTTAATAACAAAAGGGTAAGTATATTTATCAGGCATTGGGGCAATCCCAGAAGAATGGTGAATGTGCATTGAAAGAAAAAGAGAAATTGATTGAAAAGCGTCGGAAGTTTGGGAGTAAGCTCGAAGCATAGTGTTCCAGTAGTAAGAATTAGGGGTTTGAAGAGAATTGAGTATAAGACGAGCATAGTTGAGGTCACCTGAAGGAGAAAGAGCAGAGAAAGTGAAGAGTTTACTGAAGTTTTGATGGTGAGATTGAGCACCTGATTTGAGTAATTGAGCATGGAGTTGCATGGCTTGAGACATGGTTGTAACTTCCATTGTTCAATTTGGAGAGAGTTTTTCTGTGGGTTTATTAACTGCTTGTTATCTACTCATGAATGGAAGATGATGTATATACTTGTTTTAAACATTCTCCTTTTTTTTTTTTTTTTTTTTTTTCTGCTCGATTGTGGGATACTCGTGTTGCAAGTCGTGCTATGCGGACATTCTATGGCCATGAGGGGGATGTAAATGCTGTACAGTTCTTTCCAGATGGTAACAGATTTGGCACTGGATCAGATGATGGCACATGCAGACTTTGACATTCGTACTGGTCACCAACTTCAAGTGTATTATCAGCCGCATGGAGAAAATGAAGTCCCCCAAGTGAAAAAACATTGCCTTTTTTGTGTCAGGAAGACTTCTCTTTGCTGGTATTCCAATGGGGCTTGTTATGTATGGGACACATTGGGCGGCGAAGGTACGGATGTCTTCTGTGTATGTGCTTTTTTTGCTTTACAGTGATGAACCTGCATGATTTAATGCTTAACTTAGCATCTTGAGAGCCTATGCCTAACAAGTACGGGTGCTCGATTATATATGAGATGGATATAATCATGAATCTTACCAGGTCAAAATTTTAGCTATTGGCAGGTATTTTTTCATTTACATTCTGTGCATAAAGCGTCAGCTGACCTTGCGCATTTTGTCTTTTAAATGCAATCTCATTTTCAAATGTTACAAAAAAAAAATGGTATGATAATGGGTTTTTATCTAGGTGGTTCTGGATTTAGGATCTCTTCAAGATTCGCATACTGGGAGAATCAGCTGCCTGGGCTTGTCAGCTGATGGCAGTGCTCTGTGCACCGGAAGTTGGGACACAAACCTAAAGGTTAGTATATTCTTGTGTTGTGTGTGTGATTGTCTGTAGGAACTTTTAGTATAAAGTTGCTTGCAGAGTAAAGCTGTTTGTTCATTGTCCTTTTTAGAATGTTAGATTGCTTTGATGTTTTAGTAGTCGTGACCTTATATAATAATAATAATATGGCTCTTCTTTTTATAATGTTTATTGATGTTGTATGTGTTCTTGATAAATTAAAAATTAAGATTTTAGTTACCATCTAAAGTTTAGTTCACTATCAGAGGAATGGATTACAGTGTCTTGGACCCAACCCAATGTCAAGGTTCTGGGTCCACAACGTTTTTAAACCCTTACAGGTATTTGGTGGATTTGTGATATATGCTCAAGTCCCGTTCTAGGCCTATCCAATTTTCTTCAACCCAGAACCACCCTATGGATCCGTCATCCATGCACAACTTTTACTATATGTTTCTAAAAAAAACTACTCCCTCCGTTCCATTGAGTTAGTTGCACTTTTTTTACATGATTTTCAATGCACATGTTAATCATAAATATCTACTGCTATGCTTTATAAAAAAAATGATTATATTTTCTTACAAGTCATAGAGATTTTTCATGTTAAATTTACTCTTCTTGCACAAGATTCCAAGCGTAACCAATGCATAGGAATGAAGAGTTATAATTAAATGCATTTCAAAGTGTGAGTGATACATGACATCAGTATGCATTTATTTTATGACAAGTGCTTTTCATTGAATGCTCTCTGATCTTCATATCAACTTTCTTATCTTTTGCATTGTCTCTTCAAACTTTTTTGTCTTTTAGCGGATCTTTATCGTATATTTTGAATTGCCAGTTGTTGACTTGTTCAGGACTGTATCAATGGATTGATCTTTCTATCCTTCCCTTTATGTCGCAATTAGAGACTCTTCTTAGATTCTGCCTTTGAAGTTAGGTTGCGAGTCTTGTCACCCTTGTAGATGACCCTATTTCTTTGACAAGATGGTCAGAAGCACACACACTAGTAGGCTGTATTTGCATTAGCATCCCTTATATTGTTTTTACAAGGTTATCCAGTTCTTGCCCGAATCAGCCATGGTGAGGTGGGGTCACACTCCCCCTCATTTGGGGCATAATGGAAAAGGAAGCAACTCGCTGAAAATCACAACTTTGAATGCTTAGCCTTTAACTTTGTAACCTTTTTCCTTAATTTCTCTGCAAAATCTCTAAATGCTCAACTCGCTTTGGATTTCACCCATCTGGCTAACCCCAAAAGTTTGATAGGGATAGCACCATGCTTGCACTGAAGTTATATGACTTATAATTTGTACACAAGTTGCTTTCAGTAAAATCAGAATTTGACCGTGGAACGAATATGGTTAATTGTTCTGACTTTTTTGTTTCGCATTATATATATTTGGCTATTTTCCGCAACTAGAGCAAGCATCTTTTACTGATACAACATCTTGGTGTATTATTTCTTTGAAACTGTTTAGTAACTTTTTTCTAGTTTTGTGCTACCACCCTGCACCTTTATCTACTAAAATAGACATGAGCCTTGCCTATTAACCTCTTTGCTTTACGTACAAACTTGTATCCTTCGTTTGTTGTGCTTTTTTCCTATTTCCAAGCAGGGATGTTGAGGCATGCTTCTTTCATATTGCAAAAAAATTTCTAATTGATGCAACAGTTGTAATTTGGAATATTCCTTGATATATCTGTTGATCCTAATCACTATAAATCTGATCTTTGGCACTTCGTTTATACTGTTCGTATGTATATATTTGTATCATTGCTCATTTAGATTCACATTTGTTCCCACAGATCTGGGCATTTGGAGGCATAGGCGGGTATATAATTTCTATGACAGTTCAATGGTGTCGCAAATCTTAAAATTTGACCAACATATTCAAGTTTCCATTCTGCTGTCAAGTATATGTAAATTTACATTGTATCTTCCTTTTCTTGTACTGTTGTACACCCTGTTGGAGATGCTAATTTTAGTTATAGTTATCTTTTCATTGCAAAGCTGGATTTGGTATGGAAGTCTTTGAGATTTTGCTGTTTTCCAGCAAGTTCATGCCGGAGATTTAAACTGTTCAGAGTTATAAAACGATATCTAATTGTCAATGGACTTAGTGAGTGCCCGGAGTGAATTTTGTATGAAGATATAACAAAAGAAACTGCATGTGCACAGTAGTTTATTCTTCTGTTGTTTCTTCATTTTGTTTTTGTTACGTCTACTGATGCAACTCTTTGATTGTGAATTTCTTTAACTGTCGACTAATCAATGAAAATAGAGAAGTTGAATATTGAGTATTATTGAGATGAATCGCACAATGACTTGTGTGTATATATATTATTGAATAATTGGAGAGAATTAGGAGTGCCATGCAGGATTTGGCGAGTTTCTGAGAGACAAGGCTTTCAATCTCTAGATCTTTATTTATAACACAATTACATTTGGCAAGGTTCGAGACAAGGTTTCCAGTTTCTAATACACATTGTTTGTGAAGGACTATATGTTCTTAGATGGTTAGCTTCTGCTTGTTATTATTGTAGTTGCTAAATTACTATCAACAGCTTCATATCGGATTTGTTTCTAATGATTTATTGCTCCGGTTCAAAAAATGTGCAACAAAGACTTTTATATACTCACAAAAAATACTTTTTTGCACATTTCTTGAATCGGAGATAGTAATCATTTATAAATTTAATATTGTTTAAGTTTATTGTGCAATATATATTACAATCAATGATAATTTTATGAAAAAAAATTCCATTTGCTTTGGTTATTCTAACAACATCAGCAAATAATGTGCCTGAAAATGGAGGGAAAACCAAAAACTTTCGGGGTGCCCGTATGTTAAATATAAACCTAGACTAGGCAATTTGGGGTGAAAAGACCTTTGGAGAGATGAAAACAGGTTTTTAGGGTAAAATCGATTATGGGGAGTCTTGTGGTAGTCCATATCACTTTTCTAAAAAAGAAAAAAAAACGGACGAGAAAAAGACGGGACCGGGAAGGCCCCTCTGATGGCCTCAATTAAAGGCTTTTATCTACTGATTTTTGAGATCTAGGGGTCTTTAAAAAAAAAAAAGTTGGCAAAACTTTCCAAGGAGCTCGTATGGTGTAAAAATGAATCCAGACTAGGCATTTGGGGTGAAAGACCTTAATAGAGATGATAACAAGTTTTTAGAGGATTCCTAAATAGTTGTTTTCCATTCTTTGAAAAATGTTATAAGAGGGATGAAAACAGGTTTTTTTAGGGTTGAAACCGATCATGGGGAGTCGTTTGGTGGTTCATATCACAGTATCAGTTGGTTAAAAAAGAGGAAATAAGACGGGGCCGAAAAGGTTTATCCAAAAGCCTTAATAAAGGCTAATATCCACTGTTTTGAGTTTCCGGAGTTCCGGACAAAAAATTGTCAAAAACCTTCCGAAGTGCCCGGTTACTTAAATATGAACCCAGAGAAAAAAAGCATAACATAGAAAACTCAATAGCGGAAAAAAAAAAAAAAAA
>PYUH01000100.1:566668-579809 GCA_016808085.1 Suaeda aralocaspica
TTTTTTTTTTTTTTTTTTTTTTTTTTTTTTTTTTTTTTTTTTTTTTTTTTTTCCGGCTATTGAGTTTTCTATGTTATGCTTTTTTTCTCTGGGTTCATATATTAAGTAACCGGGCACTTCGGAAGGTTTTTGACAATTTTTTGTCCGGAACTCCGGAAACTCAAAAACAGTGGATATTAGCCTTTAATTAAGGCTTTTGGATAAACCTTTTCGGGCCCCGTCTTATTTCCTCTTTTTTACCAACTGATACTGTGATATGAACCACCAAACGACTCCCCATGATCGGTTTCAACCCTAAAAAAACCTGTTTTCATCCCTCTTATAACATTTTTCAAAGAATGGAAAAACAACTATTTTAGGAATCCTCTAAAAACTTGTTATCATCTCTATTAAGGTCTTTCACCCCAAATTGCCTAGTCTGGATTCATATTTTAACCATACGAGCTCCTTGGAAAGTTTTGCCAACTTTTTTTTTTTTAAGACCCCTAGATCTCAAAAATCAGTAGATAAAAGCCTTTAATTGAGGCCATCAGAGGGGCCTTCCCGGTCCCGTCTTTTTCTCGTCCGTTTTTTTCTTTTTTAAGAAAAGTGATATGGACTACCACAAGACTCCCCATAATCGATTTTAACCCTAAAAACCTGTTTTCATCTCTCCAAAGGTCTTTTCACCCCAAATTGCCTAGTCTAGGTTTATATTTTAAACATACGGGCACCCCGAAAAGTTTTTGGTTTTCCCTCCATTTTCAGGCACATTATTTGCTGATGTTGTTAGAATAACCAAAGCAAATGGAATTTTTTTTCATAAAATTATCATTGATTGTAATATATATTGCACAATAAACTTAAACAATATTAAATTTATAAATAGATTACTATCTCCGATTCAAGAAATGTGCAAAAAATAAGTATTTTTTGTGAGTTATATAAAAGTCATTTGTTGCACATTTTTTGAACCGGAGGCAATAAATCATTAGAAACAAATCCGATATGAAGCTGTTAGATAGTAATTTAGCAACTACAATAATAACAAGCAGAAGCTAACCATCTAAGAACATATAGTCCTTCACAAACAATGTGTATTAGAAACTGGAAACCTTGTCTCGAACCTTGCCAAATGTAATTGGTTAATAAATAAAGATCTAGAGATTGAAAGCCTTGTCTCTCAGAAACTCGCCAAATCCTGCATGGCACTCCTAATTCTCTCCAATTATTCTAATATATATATATACACACAAGTCATTGTGCGATTCATCTCAATAAATACTCAATATTCAACTTCTCTAATTTTCATTGATTAGTCGACAGTTAAAGAAATTCACAATCAAAGAGTTGCATCAGTAGACGTAAACAAAAACAAAATGAAGAAACAACAGAAGAATAAACTACTGTGCACATGCAGGTTTCTTTTGTTATATCTTCATACAAAATTACTCCGGGCACTCAGCTAAGTCCATTGACAATTAGATATCGTTTTATAACTCTGAACAGTTTAAATCTCCGGCATGAACTTGCTGGAAAACAGCAAAATCTCAAAGACTTCCATACCAAAATCCACAGCTTTGCAATGAAAAGATAACTATAACTAAATCATTAGCATCTCCAACAGGGTGTACAACAGTACAAGAAAAGGAAGATACAATGTAAATTTACAATATACTTGACAGCAGAATGGAAACTTGAATATGTTGGGTCAAACAGTTAAGATTTGCGACACCATTGAACTGTCAATAGAAATTATATTACCCGCCTATGGCCTCCAAATGCCCAGATCTGTGGGAACAAATGTGAATCTAAATGAGCAATGATACAAATATATATCATACGGAACAGTATAAACGAAGTGCCAAAGATCAGATTTATAGTGATTAGGATCAACAGATATATCAAGGAATATTCCAAATTACAACTGTTGCATCAATTAGAAATTTTTTGCAATATGAAAGAAGCATGCCTCAACATCCCTGCTTGGAAATAGGAAAAAAGCACAAACAAACGAAGGATACAAGTTTGTACGTAAAGCAAAGAGGTTAATAGACAAGGCTCATGTCTATTTTAGTAGATAAAGGTGCAGGGGTGGTAGCCAAGAACTAATCAACCAGGTTCAAGAAGATAGATACACCAAAAGAATTGTTGTATTCAGTAAAAGATGCTTGCTCTAGTTGCGGAAAATAGCCAAAATATATATAATGCAGAAACAAAAAAGTCAGAACAATTAACCATATTCGTTCCACGGTCAAATTCTGATTTTACTGAAAGCAACTTGTGTACAAATTATAAGTCATATAACTTCAGTGCAAGCATGGTGCTATCCCTATCAAACTTTTGGGGTTAGCCAGATGGGTGAAATCCAAAAGCGAGTTGAGCATTTAGAGAGTTTGCAGAGAAAATTAAGGAAAAAGGTTACAAAGTTAAAAGGCTAAGCAATTCAAAGTTGTGATTTTCAGCGAGTTGCTTCCTTTTCCATTATGCCCCAAATGAGGGGGAGTGTGATCCCCACCTCACCATGGCTGATTCGGGCAAGAACTGGATAAACTTGTAAAAACAATATAAGGGATGCTAATGCAAATACAGCCTACTAGTGTGTGTGCTTCTGACCATCTTGTCAAAGAGAAGTAGGGTCATCTATCAGGGGTGACAAGACTCGCAACCTAACTTCAAAGGCAGAATCTAATGAAGAGTCTCTAATTGCGACATAAAGAGGGAAGGATAGAAAGATCAATCCATTGATACAGTCCTGAACAAGTCAACAACTGGCAATTCAAAATATACGATAAAGATCCAGCTAAAGAAGACAAGAAGTATTGAAGAGACAATGCAAAAGATAAGAAAGTTGATATGAAGATCAGAGAGCAATTCAATGAAAAGCACTTGTCATAAAATAAATGCATACTGATGTCATGTATCACTCACACTTTGAAATGCATTTAAATTATACTCTTCATTCCTATGCATTGGTTACGCTTGGAATCTTGGGTGCAAGAAGAGAGTAAATTTAACATGAAAAATCTCTATGACTTGTAAGAAAATATAATCATTTTTTTTATAAAGCATAGCAGTAGATATTTATGATTAACATGTGCATTGAAAATCATGTAAAAAAAAGTGCAACTAACTCAATGGAACGGAGGGAGTAGTTTTTTTCTAGAAACATATAGTAAATAGTTGTGCATGGATGACGGATCCATAGGGTGGTTCTGGGTTGAAGAAAATTGGATAGGCCTAGAACTGGACTTGAGCATATATCACAAATCCACCAAATACCTGTAAGGGTTTAAAAACGTTGGACCCAGAACCTTGACATTGGGTTGGGTCCAAGACACTGTATCCATTCCTCTGATAGTGAACTAAACTTTAGATGGTAACTAAAATCTTAATTTTTAATTTATCAAAGAACACATACAACATCAATAAACATTATAAAAAGAAGAGCCATATTATTATTATTATATAAGGTCACGACTACTAAAACATCAAAGCAATCTAACAATTCTAAAAAAGGACAATGAACAAACAGCTTTTACTCTGCAAGCAACTTTATACTAAAAGTTCCTACAGACAATCACACACACACACAAGAATATACTAACCTTTAGGTTTGTGTCCCAACTTCCGGTGCACAGAGCACTGCCATCAGCTGACAAGCCCAGGCAGCTGATTCTCCCAGTATGCGAATCTTGAAGAGATCCTAAATCCAGAACCACCTAGATAAAAAACCCCATTATCATACCATTTTTTTTTTGTAACATTTGAAAAAATGAGATTGCATTTAAAAGACAAAATGCGCAAGGTCAGCTGACGCTTTATGCACAGAAGTAAATGAAAAAAATACTCTGCCAATAGCTAAAAATTTTGACCTGGTAAGATTCATGATTGATATCCATCTCATATATAATCAGAGCACCCTGACTTGTTAGGCATAGGCTCTCAAGATGCTAAGTTAAGCAGTAAATCATGCAGGTTCATCACTGTAAAGCAAAAAAAGCACATACACAGAAGACATCCGTACCTTCGCCAGCAATGTGTCCCATACATAACAAGCCCCATTGGAATAGCCAGCAAAGAGAAGTCTTCCTGACACAGAAAAGGCAATGGTTTTCACTTGGGGGACTTCATTTTCTCCATGCGGCTGATAATACACTTGAAGTTGGTGACCAGTACGAATGTCAAAGAGTCTGCATGTGCCATCATCTGATCCAGTGCCAAATCTGTTACCATCTGGAAAGAACTGTACAGCATTTACATCCCCCTCATGGCCATAGAATGTCCGCATAGCACGACTTGCAACACGAGTATCCCACAATCGAGCAGTTGAATCACACGAACCCGAAACGAACGTTTTATTACTCGCTTTACTAATTGAAAGGCTGAAATATAAAAAAAGAACAGTTTCATGATGCTTTCGTCGAATAACAACAAAAATTATACAACGATAGCATTCTGATGCAACTAGCAAAGAGGGTATAAACTATAGTAAAATCCAAGACAACATAAGGATATAAACTGCTATGTAGATAAGAGTGAAAAAAGGTGAAGCATTCATTATGTTAGAAATTTCCAGGTAAGATTAGTGGACAGACCCAAAAAATAAAAAATTTGTGAAATTATGTTTCCAGCGTAAGAGTGCACAATATCAAGCCTATACAAGATCAGAAACCTGATTAACATAACTTAAAATAGACTGGTTTTGCAATCAACAAAAACAAACTAGTATAGGCAAAAAGGTGATGCACAACTAACAAGAGATTATTAAGGACAGTTCATTTTGACCTCAAAAGGTCATGAATCCCCTCCCCCCCCCCCCCCCCCCCCCCCCCCCCCCCTTTTTGCTCCCCCCCCCACCCCCCCCCCCCCCCCCCCCCTTTTTCCTTTCCCATACACAAAAATGTTCAATTTACTTCCTTTTTGATCTCTTGCATATTGTATATATAATGTCAATTTGGTGAAAAATGCTTGCCACTTAATCCTCTCAACCATCCAGAAAAAGGGAGCATAAGCATCTAAAGTTGATTCATTCAAATTGTGTATCTTTTACCCATATTGTAAGCAAAAGACCGTGAAGCAAATGCTATGATGATTCATAGTATTAGTGATCGATAGCTATATTATAAAACAAAAGACGGTGACAACAACGTGTCAACCTCTCATGCAAAGTTTTCCCACAAATGGTTTTTCTTTTATACACCAAGCTTCACTTTGTAAGTCCCGCAACAAGTCTATGAAAAAACAGCACCGACATTCTCAATTCTAAATACACCCTTTCATACAAAATCACTTCATCCTCATTCTTATAACTTCTTCACATTCAGTAAGTATTGGGTACAAATCATTTGAATTGTTGGATGATTAATAATTTAATGGTAGAAAGGTTAAGGATTCAATTGAAAGATGTATGCCACTTATTGTTATTGACTTCTTCGGCCAATGACTTTGTTGTCCACTTTCCATATAAGATTTGCATACATTGTTTAATTCTAAAGGTCTCCTTTTGTTTCATTAAATTAGTTAGCATTTCGTTTTGCATAATTCCCAATGCACAAGTTTAAACTTCAAATCTACTACTATGCTCAATAAACAATTAAAGATTCTCCAAGTTTAATATTTTTGTCTACTTGCACTAAAGATTCCAAGCGTAGCTAACTCAATGAAATAGAGAAAGTACCAAAAATCCAAAATAGGTATGAGATTTGACTACCTACACTTCCACTTCCATTAATTTTAAATTTTAACAAACAAAACTTTCGATGGATACGAAGTACTTACAAGTCGAGCGTATTCGGAATTTATTTGATTTCTTAACGGCAGTTAAGCATATTCGGAATTTATATGATTTCTTAACGACGGTTAATCATATTTGGAATTTATTTGATTTATAAACGGTGGTTAAACATATTTAAAATGCACTTGATTTGTTAACGGTTTGTTTGGATAGGATGAAATTTTAAGCTAAGAAATCCTAAGATGGTTAAGAACTACCTCACACAAGTTAAGCGTACTTGGAATTTCTTTAATTTCTTAACGATTTGTTTGGATAAAAGAGGGGGGGGGGGGGGGTGGGGGATCTTAAATTCTTAATGATTTGTTTGGATAAAATGGAATAAAACATACGGTTTGGCACAAGGGTAATAAACTTCATTTTTCTTGTACTTGAAGTTAAATTGTTACTACAACATTGTATGCACAATCCCTTTATTGAGGAAAAAAAAAGGTAACTTGTTTTCTTATCTTCATTTTCCAAATTTTGCTCTTTTTCCAATTTTGTAAAAGGGTAATAAACAAAGGTATTGTATTTGTGTGGAGAATGATCGCTGTTGATAACAACCTTTTTCCAATTTTGGTTTTGTAAACAAGCTTGATTGGATTCGAACTTTGTATTGCTTGTAAACAAGCTTGATTGGATTCGAACTTTGTATTGCTTTTACAAAAGGCTTGGGAAGTAGAGATATACTCCTAAATCTTTATTATACGCTCAAAATATTAATTTTGTCTTTGGTTTTATATGGAGTATACAAAGGTGGCAATTTCTATTAACTTGGACATGTAGGATTGTTGATGTTGGTGATTTTATGGATTGATCCTAAAATTAGATTTTATGAATATTGGTTCCTCAAAATGCTTGTTGTTTGATTACTGTACTCCATCTTACTCTGTATGAAATCAAATCATACTTGTGTGCACAATTCTATTAAGGAAGATTGCATCTACAGTCTCTTTTTCCCAATTGATTCCTTACATACTAAACTCTTTTTACAATGATATTTATTTGTGAATAAGTTTAGAGCTATTCTTACAATAAACAATTTCCAAAATTTTCCTCTAAAAACATGCGTGGCACATGTGCTACCATTGTCTATAGCAAAGCTCATTACTTTGCAAAGAACAAAAAAAAGTAAGATTTCACCATGAAAGCAACAATGCACCAGATATTTTAAGAAACATAGTTTCTTCCATGCCACCAAAATGGTAAAGAAAGCTGAGCTCTAGTGAATACAAAATTTTACTTAAGTACCTCAAGACATCAGAAGTATGGCCAGATTGAAATTCACCTCCAAAGACAGATGTCCTTAATCCTGTAGTTGTATCCCACAAAATGCATGTCTGATCACCAGAACTGGTAATCAAGTGCGTATCTTCATCTGGAATATATTGACAACATGACACATATCCTTTATGTCCACTAAGAGTTTTAGCAACAGGAAGATTCCCATCTCTATCAGTGGGAGAATTGAGGTTGAATATTGAGCAGACGCTATCAAGACCCCCACAGGCAACTGATTGACCAGTGGGAGAAAAAGCACATGTCATTACCCATGCACAAGGTAGCTTGATGGCATGAGTCTTCTGGCTCGTTAAGGCATTCCAAACTATTAACCTCCCGTCTTGAGAAGCACTAACAATTCGGTTTTTCTCAGGGGTCCAATCTAGTGAATAGACCTGGTATGGTTCTTATAAAAAATCAATGTCATGGTTATAAGAAAAGACAAGTACCCAAAACAAAACAAAAAAAAAAAAACAATATTTGGCAGCTACTTCCACAAAAAAGATCAATTAATCGTTTGCTAGCAGGCAACAGCCAATTTAACAAGTAAACGATAATTGAATTCTCAATTACATTTTCTAGTATTGCTTTAAACAATTGAAGTAACTTGGTTTCGGATGAAAAACTTTTTCCTTAAAGTGGCCAAAGAGGTCTTAGGGGAATCAAGGGGGAGAATTATGATGCATAAGGATACTTCGTGGTGGAATGAAGAGGTGAAAGCAATAATTAAACACAACAAAGCATGTTATCTAGCCTTGGGAAAATGTAGGACCGATGAAACCTTTGTAGCGTATAAAAATGCTAAATGTAAGGCAAAGGTAGCTATCCGGCAAGCAAAATAAACCAAGGCCTATCAGAAGGTTTTTGAAGGATTAGACTCTAAAGGGAGAAAAAGAAATTTATAGAATGGCGAAGTGAAGACAAGAGGTGAGGAAGTCTATTGGCAAAATAAAGTGTGTCAAAGATAAGAACTGCAAGGTTTTGATTCAAGATGAAGACATAAAAGACAAGTGGAAAGGGTACTACGATAGATTGTTTAATGGCAGTCAAGGGGGGTGGTCAACTAAGACAAGTTTGTAAGAGTGGAGGATATTAACATGGAATATGCGCAGAGGAGGTGGAGACTAAATTGAAGAAGATAAAACCTAAGAAAGCGGTTGGGTTGATGGTATACCGGTGGAGGTGTGGAGTTAAGGTTGATATGGTTGATATTAATTGGCTAACAAATTTGTTTAACAAGGTTTGGAAGACTTCGAGGATGCCACATTGGTGAAAGATCACCTTGAATCCAGTTTATAAGAACATAGGAGATGCTCGAGGTTGTTATAACTATCACGGGATCAAGCTTATGAGCCATACTATGAAGTTATGGGAAAGGGTGATAGAACACAAGTTAAGGGCAAGAGCATGCACAAGCATCTCATTTTGGGAGATCCACTATGAAAGCAATTTCTTGTTAAGACAAATGAAGGAGTTTTATAGGGCGCACAAGGACCTCCATATGGTTGTCATTGATATAGAGAAGGCGTATGACAAGGTTCTAAGAGATGAGCTTTGGTGGGCAATGATGAAGAAAAATATCCCACAAAGGTATATTGAACTTGACACCTTGTTAAGGACATGTATCGGGGTGTGTCCAAAAATGTGAGGACTTGTGGTGGATTGACAAAAGACTTCCTTATAACAATCGAGTTGCATCAAAGGTTGGCGTTAAGCCCTTTTCTTTTTGCAAATGTTTGTAGATTAAGTAACAAAGTCAATCCAAGATGAAGTACTATCGTGCATTGGTGGATGAAACATAAGATGCGGTTAATGCCAAATTGGAGCAATGGAGGAAAGGTCGGAGTCTAGAGGGTTTAAGCTAAGTCAGAGTATATGGAATGTCGCTCTAGGACAGAGAGGGGGCCAAATGATGCTATGGTGAGGTTGGACGAAAAAGCTCTAGACATGAGGGAATGTTTTAATATCTAGGTTCATTTATTTAAATGGAGAGCAGCCATAAACCACAAGAGTGTTGAGTGACCAAAGCATTCCAAGTTGAAGGAAAAATTCTACAAGAGTGGTGTTTATAAGATGGGTATTGCTCTATAGCTCTATGTTATAGAATGTTTGGGCTTACAAGACGGAGCACATTCAAAGAGTAGGGGTTATAAAGATATGGATGTTGAAATGGTTGTGTGGGAACACTCTAAGGGACAAAATCAAAAATGAAGTCATCTCCAAGAAAATTGGTGTCGCGTACATTGCAAGCAAACTAAGCAAACTTAGAAAACTGCCTGCGCTTTGGCCATGTGTGACGGAGAGTGGAAAATGACTTGGTTAGAAGGTTTAGAAAAGATATGAAGCCTTTGGATTTACAGGAGAATGAGGTTCTCGTTGTAGGGGATAAGGGAGGAAAATTTATGTGAATAACCACATGGAATGATTTTGGTTCATGTAGCCAACCCCATTTATGGAATTAAGGCTTTAATTGATTATTTATTTTAAACAATTGCAACTCACATAGATTCTCTTCAATACGCTCCACTACATGGGTAGTGAGTACTAGAACACAATTTTTTGCCTTATTTTGTTAAACTATTTAACAAGTGTAACGTGTTCTAATTCAACTCATAGAAACGAGATTCATGGAAAATTAGCTAATCAAGTAACACCACCAACATCTCTTTAGCTAGAAGCAAGCATTATAAACAAAGAGGTTTATGGTTTAATATTGATGCAACATCATCGACCCAAGATTATAAGTAAGCTTTTCTATGTCAATTATAATTTCTCATACAAAAGCAAGTCTCACAATTGATGTAACAATCCCAATTATGTCTGATTTGCTTTTTATAATCTGAACTATATGGTTACTTTGAGTACATAAAAGCTACCAAATCTCGCTATCGAAATTAAAATGTCTACAATCCCAATGGATAATAAGGAGGTAAAAAAATAAAATAAAAAGGCAATACCTTTCCTGTATGACCTTGTAATGTTCTACAACATACAAGATCCGTCTGTCCAAAGCTCACAGCTGTCTTCCCTTGTGCAGCCGCAAATTGTGCAACTGTCATCATATAATAACATACAAACATTTCGTCATCTAATTACTCCTACAAAATCTCCTAAACAACAGAAGATTAAAACAAAAAAATCTCAATTTTATACCAAAAAATTCATAAATTTCTAAAATGAGAAAGAAAAAAAAAAGCGAAATACAAACCATCAGTATCAAGGAGAACACGACGTCGTTGCTTCAACTGCTCTCTAAGAGAATTAACTTGCTCAATTGCAGCAGCATGTCGTTCCTTCAACTCCGTCACCGATAATTTCTCTTTCTTTTCTTCCGCATTCGTCGTAATCGCCGCCATTTTTGTGAATTTCAGAATAAACGCAACAATCAATTACAAATCTAAACTCGCGACATTGAAGATGTGAAGTATCAACTTTTTGAACCCTAATTTTCGTCAATTTTGCCTGGAATTAGCGGCGTTTTCAATTAACAGCAACAACAATAGTTCAATTTGAACAGTTTTCCGAAGAAATGCAAATTACACATCAAACAACAGAAATCAAAACTTGCGGAAATGAAGAAAGGTTCGAATTAGAATCCTAATTGATGGAATTTGGGGAAATTAAGAGCAAAGTTGAAGTAAAAGAAAGCGCAAAAAACAATTTCAAAGAGAGAAATTAGTCGAAGATATAGAAAGCGATCAAAATATTAGGGTTTTAGAAAAAACAATGAAAGTAGGAGAGAGAAAAATGTGGGCATGGAAGAAGAAAAAGGAGAAGAAGTGAAATTGATAGTCGTTGGTAAGAGAGAGAAAGAGTTCATTTTTGTGAAAGATGATTAGCTGACAAAGTTTAAGTTCTGAAGAGTTAAAGTTGACTGAAAAAGCCACCGGCCCCACCTTTTTCCTTTTCTTTTCTTTTCTCGTGTGAGGATTTTGGGATTTTGGTAAGTGACATGGAAAATTGAAAGAGGATGACCAAATGACTTGCAAAATACTAGTAAGTAGTTTGATTTCTCATTCGGTGTAAATTAGCGAACTAAGTTCTGATAAATCAGATGGACATACTAAAAAATATATAAGGCTGATTAGAATTCTTTTAGATTTTACATTATCGGTGACTTATCGTACACAGGATTGTTGGTCATGACTTATCCAATTAATCTTATGATGATGAATCATAATGCAGTTTGAAATTAATTAGGGTATATTGTCAAGGGGATTGAGTCGGTTTGAGATGATTCGTTTTAACATGCATATAAACTATTTTGGTAATAGTTTTCTAAAGACACCGACTAAGGGAAATTGACTAGAGTTTTGAGAGCGTTTGATGATTCAAACTTATAATACTTGTAATTCTCTTATTTTACTAAGAAATATGAGTTTCAAAGGAAGGAAATTACTACAATTGTTACAACATATTCTCTCGTTCATAATTTCCAAAGACTTTCCCGAGCTCGGATTTCTAATTAATAGACTTTTCAAGCGTTACAATCACGTACCAAGATATATAACCCACATGTTTGAAGCTATATAAACCTAGAGATATGGTAGAGCCCATCCCATTTACTTTGTCACAAGATATTTATCTGCTTGCATTTTTGTAGCAAATTCTTTCTCAATGAGCTGAGTGGTCCAAAATGCACAATGAGATGCAACTGTGCAGGTGCGAGAGAGACATTAAAGAGCTGTTAACATTTCAAGGGAGAAAGAGGAAACATAAACACCATAACCAAAACCACTGCATGCTAAAATTAACTCTTGTCGCGGAACTTTTACTCATGCCGACTCCCAAAGATAGTCTAGTCTTCCCATCACCAGGATATACACAAGAACCATAACCTACAAAAGAGATAAAAGTTTTTAGCAGCCCCTAAATTCAAGTGTATGAGACTAACATGAATAAAAACAAAAGTGAAGTAATGGATGAGATGTTTGCACAACATAACTAAACAAACTTATCAGCAAATTTGGTAAGATCGGTTGCTAAATATAGCCAGATCTTTGAAAATTTAGCAGTTCATCGTTTTGAAAGACCTTTTGCACTCCTTTTTTAAACTGGAATAAGGTGTGGTTTATGCAGGTTACACTAGAAAAGAACAGAACATGTATAGACATATGGATCATTAGAGAAAGGGCAATTGAGTTATAATATATAAGAGGTTTAGTTAAATTCCAAGGTCCAAAATAAAGGGTGATAGAAAAACTGACTTTAAAAGGTGATTTAGATAATTTAATCAACAACAGTGTGCATGGTGAGCTAATAATAAATCAAGCTTACTAGGATTAGTGGATGTAACTGTAGCTGTCTGGGAGAAATCACAGCTCCCAGGACTCCTGCCTTTTGCCTGATAAAGAAGGTTCATTGCATAAGCTGCGTGAGAAGCCACTGTGTTTGGATCATGACAAGGCCCACCAGTTCGGATTTTGCTACAGTCAACGCCCTGCCCACAAGCATAGTCCAGATTAGCCTGCAATTGGACATCTGAGACACCTTTTTTTGGTACACACCAAGTTCCTGAGGTCGTATTTGGAGAAGCTGCTGGAGTTGTCGAAGCACCTGATGGTGCGGTTGTTATATCTGGACTTGTCGAGGGAGTTGCTGGAGTTTTAGATGGAGTTGCTGTAGGGGCCTATATAAAGCAAATAACTTTCAATCAGCACTGAGATTTATTACTTATAAGTTACTGATTTGAATTATAATTTGACTAATGTTTTAAGCTACATACATCAGCAAAATAACCGTACCAGAAAATCAGTTAAAAGTGCATTCATGTAGATTTTGGAAACTTTCCGACTGTTTTCTGATTGCAAAACACTACATAACATATGAAAAGGTCTGCTTTCCTAACTAAAATAGCAGGGTGAGTTTTGCCCTCTATAAAGTTCCCTGCTGCTAAATGTTAACTGCTATTTCTTCAGGGCATAAAACATTCAAAAGCATTTGAGATGGAATTTTATGGCTGCAATAATAATACCAGTAATTCTTAATAATAATAATAATAATAATAATAATAATAATAATAATAATAATAATAATAATAATAATAATAATAATAATAATAATAATAATAATAATAAAATGATGCATCTTAATTCAGATGCATAA
>PYUH01000100.1:581348-640218 GCA_016808085.1 Suaeda aralocaspica
ATAATAATAATAATAATAATAATAATAATAATAATAATAATAATAATAATAATAATAATAATAATAATAATAATAATAATAATAATAATAATAATAAAATGATGCATATTAATTCAGATGCATAACTGCGGTAGCATTAGCCAATAGGTTTAACTAAAACTCTAGTGTAATCTTAATTCTTCAAAGAAAAAGTATTCTGATGAAAGTGGCCAAAACAATATTTAACCAGATGCTAAAGCTTATCCTCATAGCTCAAAATATACCAGAGATTGAACGGAAAAAAAAAAAAACAAAATGATCGATATCAAATATCTCACCTGGGTGCTATTACTCTTGGAGAGGTCAAGATCATAGGTCATCGACAAATCGGGCTTAAAAAGACCAAATGATTTCTCAGAACCAGCACCGGGCTTAAGATCCTCGTCATAGAGAGCAAAAATGTAGGTATCTACTGATTTCCCAGGCATTAAAGGAGTTCCGACCATGGATCGGAGATGTGAAATCAAACCTCCATTATAAGCCTTTGCATTTTCAATGCTTGGACCAACTTCGCTGTTGTCCCCACGGTATGGCCACCCAGTCTCAGCAACCACAATCTCAATGTCCTTGAATCCCATTGCACTAAGAGCAGAGTGTATTGCATCAACCTATAAGAAAGTACACTGGTCAGTGAAAAAACAAATTACTACTACTGGCACTCTGGCAGTGTATCATTCTTGGAACATTATAAGTCTTCAGTTCACCACCACCATTTGGAATATGGCACGGATATCAACTACCAACATTTACACTTTAGGCAAACAAAGTGTATTTTTTTCATTATATAGCAAATTTGAGACTTAGACGTGTACTGTTATGCGTATGCAACATCTGTAGACAAATCCATGTAACATATATATAAGGAGAAAAAATAGAAATATCAGAAAATCCCTCTATTCAAGGAAACCTTCTGGATTGAGGACTTAAGGTGTTAGAATCATGAGTGCAAAGATTATCTTCCTATGTAACTCGGACTCTTCATTTCATGCACCTCAAGCACCCATGCAAGTTAGATATTCAACACTTAGACATGGGTATTGGAACTTGGACATTTCTTTATAAACCAAAAACATCAAAAAGACCACATTTAGCACTTGGACATATGCCTGTGTTCTACAGGAGAAAGCCAATCTCAAGCACATTTACTTTTATTATTATCCCTTTTACTTTTTACTAATTTCCACAATAGTGCATGGTTTTCTTTTTTCCCCGTTATGGAGCATGAAGTAGGACATAAAGGAAATGTGGGTCTGAGTTAACTGCACAAACTCACTAGGCCAACCTGTAAATCAACCTTAAACAGACACATTAGAAATCCACAAACTCAGTGTATCCATAAACCAAATAAACCAACAATGAGGTAAAAAGCATAAGAGAGTCGCTCTCATGAATGCTTAAACAATAAGTCATATCTAAAAGACAAATGCAGCAAAGCTTAACAGTAGTTGATATTGACTCCTGAGTCAATCTTCAACTATTTCTACAACATATAAGTTCATCAGTGCAGCTTTGCTGTATGCCATCCTACTACGTGTTCAGCCTTGTTTCCGATGTAGTTCCCTCACAAGTTACAACTGCTTCCCCCACTCCTTTTTTTTCTTCTTTTTAAAAACAATTGGCAAAGGACAAAGGTCATGTAGCTGAGCTTGACTTGTATAAATATTATATTATCAATAAAACAGTCAAATACTAAACTAATCAAACACTAATAGTCTACAGCATGATTGGTGAAAGAATTACTAACAATAAAAAACTCACTCTATTGACTCTTACTTTTACCTAACTAATCTACTATGCAATAAAGACTCATACCAGACAAAAAATAAAGTCTCCACTCACCTGGGCATCAAACATGTTCATGTACTTAATATTGGATCCTGGGTCAACCCGACCCGCATTTGGCTTAAACAAACAGAATGCAAGAGTATCAGGACGCGGGTCACTCTGGTATGCAAAAAATGGATACGGGTTGATAGTAAAAGGGGACCCATTTTCTTTCTGGAACTCAAGTAATTTTTTCATGGTGTCTCCAAAGTCAGGGTTGAATGATCCGGATGATGGTGGGTCGGATTGACCCATAACTTCCATTGAATGGACAGTTGAGACCCTGATCTTTCCCCCTAGCTTTGCTGAATTAAGTGCATCTTGGATATTTTGCATTGCTGGTACAAGTTGAGATATCAGGTTCTGGTCCCCTGCATATTATTATTTGTTATTATTAGCAATTGACAATATGAAATAATTCTCATACTTTGTCAAAAGAAAATTTTAAATATCTTATATTTCTTCTTATTATATTATCTTTGCACCCAAAAAACAAAATATAATAAAACAAAACAAACTTCTTAATTGCACATCAGCTTTAATAATTGCAAGATGCCATTTCAAGCTGAGAACTTGAGACTTCCTTCTCTTTTTTTTTTCTTTTAACTTTTTCTCCATTAGGCTAATACTTAATCAAGTTACACAACAAGTTTGCTTTATACTTTATAAAGTAAAGCTTGTTTAACTTGAAGCATCATGGAGCAAGTATAAGCTTTATAAAATCACCAATAAACAATCCCTTTTACTTTTACTCCACTACAGCTAGAAGTTTGATAATATGTTCAACAACTAAATTTCATGTTAATATTTTTTCCGAGCCATACAACTTTAACCATTAATATTTAAAATTGCGTAGTTTTAAATTGGGAAACCAACAATTAACAGTGGTATGTATGAAAGAAATCTCAATATTCAATGGTATTTGATCAATGATCAATTCCTATAACTTATAGACATACTCTAACAAGATCATATGTGATACTTTGTATTACTATTGGGTGTATTATAACACCCGTCTCTCACAATTGCTTTTCATTTGTGTCAAAACTCAAAAACACGAAATATTTTCTTTTTTTTTTTTAAATGATTCCCTCACAAATTTTACAACTGACAGTAATGTTAGTTTCAATAATACTATCAGAAGACACTTTTTGTCGTACTGCATGCATTAGAAATTACAGCTATAGTAGCTAAGATTCAAAGAGATTGCAGAAGTGATGAACACAAGAAAACATTTGTTAGAACATGCAAAAACTATAATTGAACCATATGAAAGCTCCTAGAAAAGATAGAGTAAAAATAAAAATAAAAGTTGAAACAGCAAAACTACCTGAGCTGATGACCTCATTACCAACAGTGATGAGAATGATTTTGCTATCAGGATAGTAAGCCAGCACATTGGATTTAACCCACTGAGAAGCTTGACTTGGATCAGAAGCAAGAGCAGGGATATCACCATTTGCAGCACCTATTGTAATGCCAATATCAGTGTTTGCAAGCGCTTTTATCATCGCCTGATCAGTTCCATACAGTCTCACCTTCGCAAATGGTGTTGTTTTCAACAGCTTTGCTGTGGCTTCTGGTGGCGGGAGGTTGTCCGCCACATCACCGTAGTTTATTCCTAAGAAGGACTGAGCTTGTGCTGTGAGGATGGTATGGAATACATAGAACGTTTCTCTTAAGTCAGCAATATGATCCAGGTCAGTGGTGCTCTTGACAATAGAATCATCTACGTAGTTGAGCAAGTAGGTTGCTTCTTGTCATGGTTTTAGTATCTAATGATGATGATACTGTGTTAGTTGGCTTTGTGTTTCAATGTTGGTGGTGAAATGGCTTGAAGAGGGAAAAAAATAATATATCATGTATGTGTGATGGTTGGTTGGTAATGAAAATATGAAATGGTGATATATAAGCAATAATGTTGATTGATATATGGTGGGATGGCGGTCAATTTTGGGGCATCACCTTTATTTTTTTCTGCCTTCTATACGAAGAATTACTCTTTTTAACTTCTTTTTTGGATTGTATTATTAAATTAAAGGCGATTTTTAACACAATGTAGACTATTTGAGTTTTTTCAAGTTTTAAGATAAAATCTTAAATAAAGTGGCCTAACCATTACAATGAAGTGTCATTCTTACAATTCAAAAGATGAGTTCTTGTAAATTTTCATTATTCCTTTGCCTAGAAGATATACACACGGAGAGGTAAAAACTCATTTATAATCAAAACTAAAAATAGCTAATTAGAATTTATTACTAGTATAAATCTTCAATAGATGAGGTGGAACTATACAAAGCACAATTTCATAAAAACATAAAATTAACAGAACCAAAAAAGCGTATGACCAAAGCAAAATATTTAACTTAAGATACTAGATTGATGGTCATATAACAGGATAATGATCGATAAACATATTAAATAATATAGAATTCAGGTGACGTGTGCAACTATGCATTGGTAAGCTACAAATCACATGTAAATTATAACCGATGCAAAAGTCGCACACAAAAGTGTAACAGATTATCGTTAATCTTGTATTATAGTGTAATTGTTACTTAAATATGTTAAGGTGGAGAATGATTTTAGGAGGGAGGCCACGAGAGGCTACACGCCTGCACGTGATGCGAGGGACTCCAAATCAAGTTTTGAATTTAGACAAGGCATTTAAGTTCAGCATTCAGCAATTCCAATAGATAAGGTTGCCCGTCCTTTTGTATGTACCTCTAAAATCACGAACAAAGCTGGTCATCCCTTGAACATTTCTTAGCTCAGAAGGAATGGCTTAAGTTGCCATAATTTGACATGTTGGCCTACCAAATGTATAATTTTAAACCTGAATCAGAACCTAACTCACATTCCTTGTCTCTTTAAGATGGTTCCTCTAAGGCTTTAGGTTTATGAGATGCCTAAATAATATGGAAACTAATTATATTAGGGCAACTCGTATGTAATCTTTAAAATTTCAAATCATTCTCAATTCTTGCTTATTTTTTTTTTTTCATATCTTTAGACTTTAGAAGGCATAAGGGTAAGTGATGATAATCGATCTATGATCTCCTACAATAATAAAGGAAACCTAACCAACTAAATGACCTTTAAGCCTAACAATGTTGTTTTGCAAAGGTTGTTTTAGCTCACTATGTTTTTTGGCAAGAGCTTGTTGTAAGCTCACAAGTCACAATGTTTTACAGTTTTGCAACACCACCTACTCACCTAGACATAAGACATTATTGATGAGTGACTGTAGCGAGAGCTCGCAATGTTTTACAGTTTTGCAATACTACCTAGATATTACTGATGAGTGACTATCACGTACCCACATTCTGGGCCAGAAACGATTCAAACAGGAGGAAATTAGTGAACCCATCATTCTTTCCTTTCCTTTTTCCCCTACTTTTTTTTATATGGAAGGGGTAAAGTAAATAATTCAATTCCTTAACTTACTCAACTTGGCCACCTATCTAAATTCTAAAAAAGGGTACCATGTGCCCTCTTTTTTTCCACAAATAATATCAATGGCTTTCCACCTTCCTAGTTTCCATAATTCCATCCATTACAAGTTTGTAATGGGAAACTTCTGAACTCACATCACTTGCCAAATAGGTCAAGGAACGTTCTAATCTATATGTTCTTTATTTAGCTGTTCACTTCAAAGAAGTTGCCATTCATCTTCTATTTCCATTCCCAATAGTATTCAATTGGAGGCGCCAACAAAATACATACAGAGTCAAGTCTGCACAAGAGTGCGGAAAAAAACAGAGGAAAATGCAGAGATGAGAGCAAACAACAACCTTCCAATAAATTAGAACAAAAACCAAGAGTGTTAATAACAGCAATAAAAGAATGAGTTCTTACAAAGTGAGCTTGTGACATCAAACCAAGGCGTAGTACAAAGCAAAAACCAAACCCAAAAACAACATAATACAACAACCCAACACCAATAAGAGAACAAAGAAAAAAAGAAGCCGAATGCAAAACCCTTTTGTTTCAAAAACCCAATTGGTAACATAATCAAAACAGGCTGGAAGTATAGAATATGCACTTTTTAGCCTTTAAAAAGGAAAATGTTTAATCATGATAGACTCAAGAAAACCTAAATTCTCCCCTGGAGATTATATAGTTTAAGTGTTTAACCACCAGAGTGGGAAACTGGAGATGTCACGAACTGACCATCCTTAAATGTATGAATGTACTGCTGCGGAAGGTTATGCTCACCCTACAAGTTAAAAATAAAAAATAAAAAAAATGCTTTGATTCAATAAGTGTTCTTATGAATTAATAATAAAACTATAGCAAACAAATTCAGGAAACTGCCGGATTTTTTTTTTCCCTGATCAGCAACTCCTCGGTAAAGCTAATAAAATCAGTACTATAAGAAGATTCACCACTTAGACAATACTAAATCTAAGAGAGGCACGAAGATGAAGTCTCTCTTACACTAACCAGGGCACATCCATGTATCTGGAGCTTGGTTTAGATTACGGAAAAGAGCTATCATTTTCCATATAGCAAGCATCATCTCTACAACCCTCAGCTAAAAGGTAAACGTTTAAGCTTAAAGCCAAACAAGCTTCAACTCCTTTTTGATCTACATAAACTTAGCTCTTTGATTATAAAGGTCCAAACGTTTCAGGATATGAGATCAGATGTATCCTAAAATTGTTTAGTGCTATCTTAATAATTTTTTCCCAATTTTTTTGGTTACAAACTGCAAGGCAATGGCAAACAGGATCTCTTTCAATTGTAATTCATCTAAAAAATGCCATCCTTGGTATTCTTTCATTACTTGACTGATGTTTCATAAAAGATTGCCTCCCTAATTCTCCAACTGTATTAGTTAAGAGTACTAAACCACATCCAGGGGATTGAGTACTAAACCACTGTCTGTCTGCCTCTCTCAATAGAAAAACTAACCTAATAATCTACACCTCAATGCCTCATCACACCCCCAAAATTCTTCTTTACACAAAGAATCATATATGCATCTAGGTGATCCACAAACAAGAGAGAAAATGCATAGTGGAATAATGAAACTTTGCAAAGAATGAGTAAGCAAGTAAACTCAATCTGCATACCCAATCACCATCAGCCTCAGAAGCAGGTACCAACACATTGATCTCACTTGACTTGGCTGTTGTAATAGATGCCTCCAGAGAATCTTTGCTCAGATATAACTGGCATCCTGATGTATTGTCCACCGAAATTGTTGGAGCTGAACCCTGCATTTCAACTCTACCAACCTCAGATACACCATTCATTGATTCATTTCAATAATGATAATCACGGTCAAGGGGAAGGAAACATAGCATTATTTGCATGTTACTCTGTTCTCCTCTTTTGTTCTTTTTTTTTTTTTTTTGCTGTACAACAACATTACCTGGCATTGCACCTCCACGCCGTTGCAGTTTACAATCTCACAAGCTGCTACAACATCCTGTTTAATAAATCATCGCATATGTCAACCAA
Organism: Suaeda aralocaspica; assembly: GCA_016808085.1. Taxonomy (NCBI): domain Eukaryota; kingdom Viridiplantae; phylum Streptophyta; class Magnoliopsida; order Caryophyllales; family Amaranthaceae; genus Suaeda; species Suaeda aralocaspica. Next base: position 588,681 of record PYUH01000100.1, read on the forward strand.
GCATAGTCCGGTTTAATAATATGATGTAGAACATATGCAACTTTCTCATAAAATTTTTCATACTGACCTGAAATAAAATTCCTGTTTTTGTGCATTTATCAACAGTTATATTGTTAACTTTTCCTGCAAACAAGAGGAAAAAGAAAAAAAGCCTATGAGATCACATTTGAGCTTGCAACAGCTATCCAAGCTATATAAAATTGTAGCCATAGAATTTTCTCATTTAAGAACATAACAAACCTTGTATCTGCAAAACAGAATCTTTACAACCATAAACATAAACTGATTGTTTCGAGTCGCAGTCATCAATAACCAGATCCTTCTTTCCAATGTGATTTTCGACAACCCATCTACCATATAAAACAGAATGTAAAGGAATCAATCAGTGATTTGACAATAAAAAAGACAACACATGTATCATAATACAATGACACTCACTTGCGACCCATCTGAAGCTCCAACTTTGGAGGCCCTGTTTTGGAAAATGAAGATTTAGCACGTGACTCGTTCTCAGCAACAGGAACAGAACCACTACGATCAGCACGATTCTTTGTCTTCATGTCATCTGTAACCTTTTTCAAGCCTTGGAACAATAAATATATGATTAATACAAACGAACAACAAAACAGAAAGAGGGGTAGAACAAAAAGTGAATGAAAGCTACCAGATGTAAGGGCACCAGAACTGATCTCATTAAAAACAGCAGACATCCCAGATTTTGGCTGTGATGAAGAAGGTTTGGCTGAATCAGCTGATTGGAGTGAAGCAGGAGGTGGAGGTGGTGCTGCAGGAGCAGCTGGTGCAGACGCTTTAGGTGCAACAGAGACAGTTGCATTTCCAGAGGTACCCCAAACAGGTCCTAGTGGATGAAAACTCTTAACATAATCTCTTAAACCCGGAAAATAAAGCTCCTTCAAAGCCTTGGCCCACTCCACATGATTAGGATCTTTATTTTTGTACTCAATCAGCACCTACAAAAATGGAGAGACGATGATGGAATATGAAAATTTAGAAATGCATATACTTTACTTGCAGTATAAAATTCCACATTCAAAGAAATAATAGTTCATGACAGCAAAACAGTCTCCAAAAGAAGAACATTAGAGGCTAAACCAAAATTAGTCAAATATTCCACTCTCAAACTCATCCAAAAATACTAATTCATTTTCATTAACAATAAGCCAAGATGTGTTTACTGATATAGTAGCAAATATAGCATCAATCATAAGTAGCAATACAAGTAATAGAAAAGTAAAGCGATGTTAAACAATACCTTGTTGCAATAAAATTCAGCCATTTGCCAACTCTCTTCCACATGTGCAATAGGCATACTCATACCTAGACACAGCATGTGTATTAGGAAACCCGAGATATGACAGATGGGAAAAAGAAAACATCAACATTTGAAAAGCTTACCGCAATCTTTTCCTGTATACGCTATCCATGCCAGAGCTGGAAGGCTGTCAGACACAGATTTCTGATGATTGAAGAAATCAGACCGCCTCCCTTCAGTCAAGGCATTAGCTTTCATTATCACTTCATTCAGTGGCTTCAAAAATTCAGCCAACCCAGCCATGTCCGGCTTCTGCAAAATGATAAATTTTGTTTAGCAAATATAACCTCAGCACAATACACCAGTCCTGTCCTAGTAAAACCCTTTACTAGATCACCAAATACCAACTTTAGCCAACAGGAAGTATAAAATAAAACCATTCGGCTTCACAATTAGACCAAACACTGTAATATTATCCAGCCCATACCCAAATGTACTACTTTACAAAACTGTATAATTATTAGTCACTTCCAGACTAATCCTTAACCAGGAATTTTTTTTTTTTTGGCATAAGGAAATTTCTTAAATGTGTCAAATAAATTTCCTTGTGTCTTCTGATTCTAAAGATTATACAAATGTCTCCTCAACAAAAGAATGAAAATTTCTCCCAACTTCACAACCTGAAAGCTACTTTATTTGTTTCATTCATTATTTATTTTGAAACAGAAATGATAAGGGTACATTCTATTTAAGTTATAAAACCTGAACTTACTAGATTAGACTTGATTAGAACTTATTAAGATTTAATATAAATTATATAATTAGATGCGACTTTAAGAGAAATTTGGAGTTTATCCACCATGATTGGACCTTATTAAAACTTATTGACCTCATTAGACCTGTTTACAACTTTAAACATGATTTCAAACTTATTTGAAATATTTTTCTTTATATAAGATGAAGAGGACGCACCCTAACATATATTGAGCAACATACTACTCCGTTCTAAATGTTGTAACTTAGGTTATGGATGCATGGTCGTATATTGAGTTGTTATTCATTACATTAAAAAAAACCAGATGTAATATTAGACATTCTCCAAGGTACAATGATATGAAGGTCAAAAGTTGCTTCAAAGGACTAATGGCTTGAAATGGAGAGAGTAAAGGTCATAACTTCTCAACGGCATGCTGAATTGTCAATCACTTGATCAAATTTACTTCATGCTAAATCACTCTCCCCAAAGCACATAATTCCCCTTATTAAGGGTTATCCCCAACCTTAAACATTATGTCATTCCCCGCAATCCTAAAAATGATGAGTAAGTAGCAACACAATCTCAGAGTAATTCTCTTAATTGCTAAACCAAGGTTGGCCCATTTTTACAATCAATTCTCCTTTGATAAATGCAAATTTAGCAAATAAAATCTCAACGCTACCACTATGCTACCGTTGTATTGGCCAGATCCCTTTACAGTCTATACCTAGCTCGTTGAAGGTTTACTACCTTAATAAACATCAAAACCCCATGGCGATCTAAACCTCCTCATATTGACGAAAGACAACTGCTAAGCCCATTCCAACATTGACAGATACCCTGATGCGGTTGCATAAAAACATCAGTACGATCATTCCTACTCCCAAGTCATATTAGTGAAGAATCGATGAATTCCCGCTATACACTAGTACAAATTCTAACAAGGACATTGGCTCAACAACTATTATTGCAAATACTAATTTCTGATCCACATTACTCAAAACATATATATGATCATTTCTTATAATCAACCAAATACAATTGATTAATTAAACCTCAATAACCAACTACATCCAACATACAAAACAGGAATATTTCAGAATTTAAGTGCACATCATTCAATAATAAAAACGCAAAAATCCAATTATAATCAACATAAGTTCTCAAAAATTCACCAAATTAACGCAAAATCAAGCTTCTTATAATCAAATATCAAAATGTAAACCTCTTTAACATCGATAATTCTCCTCTATTACACCGCATCAATAACCCTGGTTCTATAATCTCCTAAATAACAATTACCAAATTTACAATTTCTACCAAAATTCGACAAAAGCACATCCATTTCAAATCAATTTCAAACTTCTTCCAACCTAAAAATCAAAATCAACAATAGAATAAGAATAATTACAAGTACCTGAGTTTGTTTAACTTTAACAAGAAGCTCACGCAAAGCAGAAAAAGCGTCAGAAAGAATATTCGACGCTTCCAACACCTTATCGCCGATCTTCTCAGCAGCAGCAGAAACTCTACTAACGTGATTCGCAATCAGATCATCAAAAGCGACGATCGAAGGATCGGACGACGCATCTTCGCCAGAAACCTCGAAACTTCTAGATGATGATGACGAAATCGCTTCTAATCGTGCAACCGCTTTCTCTAATCTCTCAACTAATTGTGCCTCCATTATTATTCTTTATCTAATTATATCAATTACGAAGTAGATTAATGTGTGAAATTGTAGATCTGAAAATGGAAGAATTTGATTAGAAGGTTGAAGAAGACATTGTTCTGGAAAATTTGTGTCACCGAAATAGTTTAGGGGAGGAGAGAGAAAGATGAAGGAAATAAGGAATGAATGTCGTCAGGTGATTTGGGCGGGGGCGTGTTTGGATGAGGGATTCAAGGGGAAATGGGAGAAAGGTGGGGACGTTTGTGGGAATTTATTTCGCACGTGTCAGTTAATGAGTTTGTTTTGGGTTGATTTCGTCTGTGGTTTGTTTAATTTAATATATAAATATAATTTGTTGATTAAATAGTCAACAATCCGTTGTAGTCTAGTTGGTTAGGATACTCGGCTCTCACCCGAGAGACCCGGGTTCAAGTCCCGGCAACGGAATTTTTTTATTTTTGGATTCGATAAATTTTGAACTTGGCTTTTTTAGAAATTTACTCTTTCCGACTTTCTGTACCTTCAGAAATCAGAATAAATATTTTTAGATCACTTGACTTGTTCGTTTCCGATCTGTCGTAAACTCGTCAAGTGTTGTGGACAATTGGACATATTCTGTAGTGCTAGCAGCAAAAAGTGTCATATGAGGCAAGTCTCATACTCCCATAGTTTAATGTGTTGGTGAAAGTTAATAACATTTCAGTTTCATCATAAACATGTGAGCAAACGCTGCTAGATCTCACAACAAAACAAGAGAAACAAAGAGGTAGACAATGAACCTGCGAAAATTAGTTGATTATATTATGTTTGAGCTCTAAGTTTCTAGTAAAAATCCTTACAAGTCCGACACATAAAATTGCTTGATATCATCAATAAATACAACAGAGTTTATATATATACATGCTCATTTGGTTGCAATATTCTAACTACACACCGTAAAGATGTGAAAAAATGAATAAACCCCACAAAACATACCACCCAAGGCTGCTAACAAGAACATTTTATCACCTGTAATCTTTTGTATGAGTAACCTACATATACAGTCCTAACACTTTCCCTTCTTGTGCTATCGACTCTGACAAGCAGATCCTAAAAATCGCTTCAAGTGTCTCGGAGAAGTGTGGATCATCACCTCGCATATCCTTTATCGGATAGCTGAACTCTCTCAGTAGCAGAGATTACAAGAGCTTCCGGACGTGGTGGTCGATTATCCTGCAAAAATGAATTATTCGATGAGAACAAATACAGACAATGCAACAGAGCTTTCACAGATTTTGCTGGAACTTTATTCAATTAAAATTATTCTATTTTAGGCTTGCAGTTTAAGCAAGCAAACTTTGGTGGGGAAATGACATTGTAACTTCAGTAAGATAAGTTCTGGTGTTGTATGGTAACTGCCAGCCTTGTTTTTCAGCTTATCTTTGTCTAAAATGAAATACTTGAACTGTACAACATAAAGATCTTTTAAAATTTGCTTTAAGCACACACACAGTCACATGAAAGAAAGGGGGGGCCAAATTTTATTGGGTGAAACGCGAGACTTGGATTAAAGGTTCATTTGGAGCTACTTAGAGTCAAATCAATAGCTTTTTTTTCAATATAAAGAACAATATTTCTCACACAATTTGATTTTAGAACAGTTCTATAGCGGCACTCAGTAGAAGTGAATCAAATGCCCATCTATTGATTTCTACGAAACAAGCTGCCACTGCTATTACAGGAAAAAAAAATTTGGGGGTCGCACATGAGAGTTGATAACCAAGGGAAACAAGCCTACTATCATCATATTACATAAATAAGACTAAGTATAAAAAGTTGTCAAGACCAATTGGGTCATTGCAAAAAGATAATGCTCCACTCTACTATCATATTTTATACGGAAACATGATCATCAGTCTATCCTAATATCGTATTATATGTAAAAATGATCATAAACAGGACTTACAGAGCGGAAGGGGAATTCATCTGCCTCGAGCATATGCACAATCTGTCCCATCTTTGGCCGCTTATTGGCATCTAGATCTATACACCGTAGACAGATCAACAAGACTCGCTTCAAAGCCCTAGAAGAGGGTTGGGCGGTAATTAATGGATCCACAACGTCGTCTGCACGTCGAGTTGCTACCATTCCCTTGAACCAATCAACCAAGTTCATCTGAAAATAAAGAAATGTTAACATAAATATTTCCTAAAAGAGCGTAAATTTTCCGGTGTTTGCAAGCAAGGAAAAGGGGGTGTCCAACAACCTCTCCAGGTGGTTTAGAATAATCAACCGGGCATCTTCCAGAGATCAATTCCATAAGCAGAACGCCAAAACTGTATACATCACATCCCTCGCTCAGCATACCAGTGCTGGCATACTCTGGGGAAACATACCTGCAGAATCAAAACCTAGGATAAGAATCAGCCATAAACCTCACAAACAGTTAGTTAGAACTTAGAAATATCAAGGACTTTTAGAGAAGACTAACCCAAATGTTCCCATGACTCTAGTAGTCACATAGCTTGCTTCGGATCCCAAGAGCTTGGCTAGTCCAAAGTCGGATACTTTTGCATTCCAGTTTTTGTCAAGAAGGATGTTACTGGACTTGACATCACGGTGAACAACCTTTGGTTCTAGTCCCTCATGCAAATAAGCCAATCTGTGGCCAAAACAAGGTGCACACTAGTATAAGATAATGCATAGCATCATAGGACAGGAAAGTCAACTTCATCAGGAAGACTGCAACAAAACAAAATTCAACCTGCAGACTAACAAATGACAAATGCATCTTCAGATATGAAGCCATTTTGTATTTTTGTGCATGCTACATATCCAGCTAGCAAGTCTCATAGCATGACATGAATGATTAACATGTTATCATCAAAGCAAACTATCACCACACTAGTGCATTCAATGATAAAATTACTATGCCATGGCATAGTAAAGGAAGAGACTCGGAGAGACTAGTCATTAAAAAAAAAATGGCAGTCATGTTATACGAGTATTTACTCCATCTCATAATCAAATCTATGATCTACTACAATGTCTATCAAAATGTCAACTTTCATAACTTAAGCACTGATGGGGGAGAAGAAATTAATGACCCGACGATATGAGGGGTTGGTATAGCACTAGCTAGTCCATTCACTGAAACTGGCATCGCAGTCGTTTCCTGGAGTCCAAACAATCATAAGGAATATATATGAGCATGCATGAAGATCTTACCCCTTGGCAGTTCCAATTGCAATTTTCATACGGATGTCCCAAGTCAGAGGGCTGGCATCCCCAACATCTCCATGCAACCATTGTTCTAGATTGCCATTATCAACATATTCATACACAAGCATCCTGAATAACCACACACACAATATGGGAGCTACTCATTAGTCATTAATAACAGGATGCAGAAAATGAAATTAGATTGAATGGTGAGAATAGATTGGCACCTTTGGGCGCCTTCTGCACAGTAACCAACAAGACCAACTAGATTCTTATGTCGCACTTTTCCAATGGCTTCAACTTCCACCTTAAATTCTCTCTCTGCTTGTCCCCTACAGTTAGGCCAAGCACAATCAGATTTGACAATCATGGTAATAACCATCTACTAGTACATAATTTAATCCAATCAATGTGATAATGTCCTCCTTAATAATTGATGAATGACCTCGTACCTATTCCCCCCATACCCATATTTGATTTATATCACGGATTTAATGCATAAACAGAAGTTCACAAGAGAAGGCAAGTGTTAGTAAATGCTAAGTCCAGTGATGGCACCTTGTACTACTATAGAAAAAACATAACATTAATGCACCACCTCATTTGGCCATTTTTTTTTAATTTTGAAAATCAATAAAAGCAAGAAAGCTTCTGCGTATGGATCATTATTTTATTTTTAAGAGCCATGAAAAATCAGCACCTTGTCAATATGTCATCATCAATTAAAACTTAACCGTAGAAACTGCTTCGAAGTAAATGTCCTAAATATCGTGAATTATTATTCTCGCTACCAGCCTACAAATGAGATCCATACCAACATTAAGCATGGCCATATCACCCCCACCTCAACCATATTGCAGAGGTTACTAAAACCAAGATATGTGGTAGATTGCAAGCAAATTAGCTGGTTTAACCCTTACTACAGGACAAACTCCAGTGAAGATTTAAGTAAACTTGTCGGCCTAAAAGTTTCATTACACGATTAATCTTCACTAATGGTTAAAGCAAAGAGCTTTGCCAAATAAAGAGTTCCATTAAAGTAGCAAATATCAACCACTAAGATCAAATTACACATGTAATTAAAAGGAAAAGGTTAAACGAAATTAAAAGAAGAGAAAGCAAAAGCTCCAAAACCATATGATGAAGATGACAAAAAAGGAATTAAAGACCTCATTGTGCATTTCACTTTCTCAAACCTAAAGATGAATAACATATCACAAAAGAATTTTTAAAAATGCAGTAATACTAGAATACTAATTTTTAGTCAACATACTTTTCTAAACATCTTATGAGAACATGCAATCGAGTACTGACACATGGAAGGATTACAAGTTGCACCGTTAGATCTAAGCAAGCTTAGGAAATAGGAAGACCAGTGAGTGCCCATTAAAATCGTCAAACCGACATTATGAGTTTTAGCACAAATTTGTATATTTGTTTTATATAATTCACTCTAAAAACTATGACATGAAAACCAAAAGCTAATTAAAGTTCGAATTCCACATGATGAAAATGTTGAATATGAGATATTAATGTCATCACATAGCAGCATCTTAGCTAAACCAAATTCCTGATACTATTATTTTAACTACATAATAGCAAATATCTATAGATAGTACTCACATGATCAAATCAAAGGGTCATATGACCAAAAAAAAANATATGACAAAAAAAAAAAAAAAAAAAAAAAATTGATTACATTGACACAAATATTGCTTCTTTTTTTGTTAAGATATATAATAACAATTTTTGCCATTCATGCCTAGCCGACCCCATATTATTTTTGCATATAAGCAAAATGCTAAAATTAGAAAACAAGATTAAAAGATCATAACTTTTCCTCTAAAATTAAACAAGTACAGAAATTTTAAATAAAACCACTAAACACTTTCAGCCCATTAATTAACCAAATCAAACCACATAATTAAATCAAATTACATATAAAATTGAGTGAAAACCACTCAATAATAACTTGGAAAACTTAAAATTCAAAGTTTGAAACCACCAAACTTCATAGAAAAATGTGAAAAACAAAACATACTTGTTATTAAGAAGATTCTTAACAGCAACAATAGAGCCATCTTCAAGAACACCCTTATACACAATTCCATAACCACCTTCACCAATCACATTCTCCTCAGAAAATCCACGTGTCGCAATCTCAAGCTCCCTCAAGCCATACCAACGGCCCCACCCAATGTTCGGAACATCCGATGAAACCACCGACACTTTACTTGAAGAACTTCCATCACTACTTTCTTCTGATTTAATATTCCCCTTATTTTCTCCTTGTACCAAAATCCCAATTTCCTCTGTTTTATCTCCTTTTAAAATTTCCCCCATTTTCTTTTTTATTATCACATTTTCTTCTTCTATTAACTTAATTTCCCTCGAAACTAAGGGAAGTATTCCAGAATTATGACGCAAAAACACACGATTAAGATTTCGATTATTTGCTTTGTTCTTTCTTCTGATTAAACAGAGGAATATCAGAAAACAAGAGAAAATCAAAAGACCAACGAAAACCAAGATCAAAATGTAGAGTTTAAACCCTAAAATCGAGGTTGAAGTTAGTGTTTGAGTAATGAAATTTTCTGGGTTTTTTTCTTTTTCAGTGTTTTGAGTCGACATTTTTCTGGGTTTTTTTTTTTTGGGGGAGAACGATTAAAAATTGAAAAAAAAAAAAAAAAGGGCTTTTGGGTTTTGGGAGATTTGGTTAGAGGGAAATTTCATCCATTAGCATTGCAGAAGAAAGATGAGAGAGAGAAAGGTAACTTGAGTGTGTAAATTTGAAAGCAACTGAAATGAAATGAGATGAGAAGAAGAGAGGTTTAGTGAATGCGACACTGAAAGAGCGGTTTCAACGGATATAATAATGAAACCTATTTGTTTGTTACTGTACCTTGTTCCCTTTGGAAATACTCGTTTCGTTTTGTCCTACAGGCTACAACTACGAATATCGAACATATATATTCTAATTTTCCTACGTACTGTATAATTAGTTGTATTTTTCTCTTAATAAAAAAAAAAAAAAAAAGTTGTATTGCATATTTGCATACTCAAAGTCTCAAAATAATTTGGTTTGCATTTTCCGGATTTGGACCGGACCCAAACATTGGGTCTTTGGGGTTTAATTTTGATTTTTGATCCCTATTTTTTTATACGTTATTATATGTTCAAGTTTTAGATCGGATCAAATCTTGAAAATCTTGTTTTCTAAATAAAATTCATAAAGAATATAGATGAATCTTTTTGTTCTATTGCTCATCATTGTAATATAAAATGAGGTGTATCTAGTTTCTAAATTTTAGAAACTTAGTTGGTTTACATTATGCTATTTTGGCAAACTTTTATTTTCGTAACAATATTTCCTTTTTTTTTATTATTTCCCAAATTTCCTAAAATAGTATGTTATAAACAAACTATATTTCTAACATTTAGAAACTCGAAATTTCCCTTATAAAATTTCCATAAATATTTGAGTAGTCAATTGCGTTGATTGAATTCATGAACAAACGATACACCCTAATTCGGCCGGTGGTAAGCCCCTCTTTTTCCTCTTTGCACTAGTTTTTTTGTTTATGTCAATAATAAATCTCCATTCTCCCCCTAATTCGGAGTTTTACTACCCATATCTTGGGTTTTACCTACCCATATTTTGGGTTTTGTGTCTCTCCTTGTGAGAGTTTGGGGTTAGGGTTTTATTTTTAGTGGAAGATATAATTTGTTAATGAAGATATGTATGGGGATGCAACAGATGTTGATTCTACGACTACAATCAATCGGGTCAGATTTTGCTCAGATTCAAAATTACAATAGATCGAAAGACACCCTCGTTGAAGGCTGCGTAGAATAGCGATGTGGAAGAGGGTATTCATTATTGTCAGATTTTATATACAACAATCGTAGTTTTGTTCAATTTGAGTATTATTCGATTAAGATTGATTTGTATTTGTTAGTTTTAATCTCTATTGTAGATGTCGTATGACTCTTTATTAATGAATTAATATTTATTTCAAAAAAAAAAAGTCGTAAGCCCCCCATCTTTTTATCTTCATTGCGCCATATGGCAAGTTCTCGTCAACATAGCGTCATGTACACATGTTTTCTCTAACTTTGCGCCACGTACACAATAATTTCCGAACAATATATCCAAAAATGTAATAGCAACAAAGATTGAATAGGTAGCTACTAGGAATTGATCTCATGACCCTTAAAATGAAATACTCCGTATAATTATAAAACCATCAATCCACTTTGATTTTGTTGATTAGTTGGTCACAATAAAATATACTCCCTTTGGTTATTTTGTTTCAACAAATCACTTTTCGCATTTGTCGAGATACATTTTAAATAATTTATAACTCTAATTATATATATGTATAAATTATAAAAATTATATATTATTAAAGTGCATACTAAAACGAATCAAACGGGATCCATATTTACTATATTCATCCTTACACATTGATTATAAAATTTTGAAGGTGAAGAGAAACCATTAGTGAGAAAAATGACCTTGTTGTACGCTTAAACATGTAATATTGTGAATTGGTACTCCGTAATGGAATCGCTATTGCCATATAGTGGTCCAAATTGCTTGGACTTGTGGCATGGGAAGCAAAGCAAGCTTTGTCATCTGAAAAATGTAAACATGGAAAAAGTGGGTCCAATCTATGTAGGCCCTTTTCTAACGGCTCTGTGAGAAATGGCACCAAGTCTATGCCATGGTAGCGTACTATCGTACACCTAAAAGGCTATAATACGTGTATGCACCTATTTTTGATACATGCCTAACAATATAGTTTAGTATGTGGTACTAATTACTGCTATGTTAACAATGACGTGATGGAATCCTAAAGGCCTAAACAAACTACGTATTTGAGTTGTGTTCCTTTAATGTTGATAGTCCCCTCTCTTCTGTATTTGATGAATGATGTGTGTTTTTAGAGATATGGCGACATTGATTAGGATAGGTTCGTTATTGTAAGTCTTATTGGGATGAACCTCTAAACACCAAATTAATTAACAACGTCATTATATTTGACATTATTAATATATTAGCTTACATAAAACTAGAGCTAATCAAAAGAAAAGTTGAAGTATCTAGCACAAAGATGATGAGAATTCGTATGAGATATTGATGTAATATAGAATGGAATAACTACATTTATGGTAGTGGGGTGTTTATTAAATTTATGATTCACTTGTATGATTCATCTTCTCATTTGTACTTCGGGGTATAATATTTTGGCATGAAAATTTTAAATATCGTTGATCTTATTACCTTCAAAAGAAATTGATTGTTTGGCAAATTCACATATTGTCTCCTACTATTCCATGACAATTACTCGTAGTCGAGCAGAAAAAGCAAAACAAAAGGGGTTAGAGTTTAGGGCTTTACGATGTTTGTAAGGCTTTTGTTTTTGGCTCATACTCAGGGCCTTTTTACTTCAGCTGAAAACAGCTGAACTGAAAGTTTTTTTTATGAAGGATTAATGAGTAGCAAAATAAGAGAAGAGCTGAACTGAAACTGAAATGAACTGAACGGAGCTGAAACGAACCGATTTTAAGATGAAGTAAACAGGCCCTCACATCATAGTTTTTTTTTTCCTTATTTACAATTTCATAAATGGATAATATCTCGTAAATCAGTGTGATATGTATAAAATGGCAAATTACAGAAATTTTCGTAAATAAGTTGAAAAGTTTATTATCACACTACTCCCTGAAGTGCATATAAAAAGACAACCTTACCCACATATTAATAACATATTACCCAAAATACCATTATAATATGCAAAATTGCTATTACAGTGATTTTTTGGTCGGCCATCTTCATAAATAGATTGATAATGAAATTCCATGTATCCAACGTACCCACTTGATTTATGGATAATGTTAGAAATTCATGATTGAGCCTACACATAAACCACATTACCGTCTATAACCATTCTTCCATTTTAGATCAAAAATTCAAACCACTCAATATCTAGTCATCTCCCAAAAATATCCCAAAATGAGCCCAAATAAACGACAGCGTATTAGCAGTTCCACTCATCTTTCTTCAACCCCCATAGATTTATCTTCCTCTACTAATGGCGGTTTCAACGACGCTTCTTCCGCCGACATTCTTCTCCGCCTCTTCTCAGATGACTTCGATTCTCTCTCCTCTGATTCTTCATCATCTTCATCTTCATTTGATGATGAAGTTGAAATCTACCTACATTCTTCCGTTCTTTGCAGAGCAAAGTATTTCTCCGCTTTGTTATCAGATCGATGGATCAAAATCAACGATGATGTTGACGATGATGATGAAGATGATGATGAGAAGATGAACAACAGTAGCATTCAAAAGGTGAATCTTGCGGTTTCGTCGACAACAGGTTCAATTCATAATCATTTAATTGTTCTTCAGCTACTTTACGCTGATGATTTCTCAAACGCTATTAACTCTGCTGCTACTGCGATTTCGATTTTGCCTGTTGCAATGAAGTTGTTGTTTGAGGATTTGGTTAAGCATTGTGTTAAATTCTTGGAAGCTGTTCCATGGAGTGAGGAGGAAGAAGTTGAAATTTTGAATTTAGTTCCGTTTTTGAGTGAGGATGAATCGAAGGAGCTTTTAGCTAGGGTTTCGACATCGAAATTGGATTCATGTGAACAAATGCTTCATAATTTGTTAATTTCCGCGAAGCAGAATCATCCGAATTTGGCGCCGGTGAAGGCTTTTGTTGCGAGGTTGTTGAGGGAGTATTCGTCGAAAGAGTCGGCGAGGAGTGTGCTTGAGAAGGCGTTTTTGATGAGCTTGAAGGTGGTGAAAGGATCATTGGAGGAGTACTCGAGTCCTGATTTTCGAGGCGATCATAATGAGACTGAGGCTATTCAGAGGTTGAATTTGCATACTGCATTGACTAATGGAAAGCATTTGCTGTGGCTAGTGGAAAGGATGATTGAGCTTCGAGTTGCTGATATGGCTGTCAAGGAGTGGAGTGAGCAGGATTCATTTGCTGCTGATTTACAAAGAGCGTTCCGCGATGATGCTTGGAGGAATATTGTTCCAGGGCTCCCTACGGTTGTTTTAAAATGTACGTCAAAGCTTGCGAATGCTGTTGCTTCAGGCAACATTTTAGTTGCTAGGCAGGTATAAAATCCGAACATCTTCAACTCTTTATTGGTTAAAGTCAATATTTGAGCTAGTGTTTTTATACGGTCTAAAGTTTGTGATAGTATAGATGAGCCGGTATATACTCGTATGTGATTGATAAGGTGACGTGAAGATGAAAATCTGTTAACAAAGGTTTTCTAAGCTATGGTCTTGATTAAGTTTGCATTTATCAGATTATGTTTGTTTGTGTGCAGCTGATTCTATTGTTTTACTTTAATTATTTATGATTTCATATGATTCATAAGCTAGTATGAGGGGGAATGCCGGAATGTGCATCAAAAAAGGTTTTTCAACTCGTTTTGGACATTGGTTGTGTTTACAAACTCCCTTTTTTTTGTTTATCTACATGAATAACTGATGTAGCCGAGTCTGTAAATAACTACCTTTTGAGCAAATTTATGCAAGTTTATTGCTTTTTTTGGAGATACATGATTTGATTACGAACTTTCTATAAGACTTCTGCATCATTTTTGCTTTGGTTAAGTTTTAATGTCTGTGACCGATGGAATTTGAACTTGTTTTACATGGCGCTGCAGGACTCTACAATATTAGTGACTTTTATTGGATATGTAGGTACCATGTACCGTAGTTCTATAGGTTTAAATGTTTTAACATATTTTGGTATGAATTTGCTATTGAATAACTTAATGTTAGATTTGCTGAAAAGTTGCATTTGATGTTTTGACCTTTTGGCTTAATGAGGATTTTAGATGGCAAGTGCATTGGGCTAGATAATAGGAAATATGTGGGTTACTGGTTTTTGTTTATTAACCTGCAGCTCTTATGAAATCAAATGCTGTGGCCACATGAAAGAAAGGGATTGGTAGTTTTACTTCCCTGTCGGTACATAGCTAGCAGCATAAAACTTAATACTCCGCATTTCCATCTAGTCGATTTCCCATGTTTATTGGCTCATATCAGTGATGTGCTCTCTGTTTTGCTGGTTTGTGCTCTCTTCTCAGGTCAGATTGAAACTGGTGAAAGATTGGCTTCCAGTGCTTATTGTATGCAAAGACAACGCATCTCCTGTGCTTCCTAGCCACAAGCCTGTTCTTCACAGTCCCACGTCATTATATCTAGAACTGGAAGAAACATTTCTGAGGATAATCTCCACGTTGCCTATGGATGATGCACAAGAGTTATTGCAGCAATGCCTAAGCTTTTCAACGCGAGATTCAGAAGATTGTCCCCATCTAATCTCAGCCTTCAACACTTGGTTTAGGCGTGCAACTCGACCACCCCTGGCAGCGAATTTCTCATAAGACGTACCCGACTTTCTTCTGGCTTATTGTTGTAAGTAGACTGACTAGGTTTTTGATGTACAATCCTGTACAGATGTGTTAAGTTATTTTAAAAAATAAGTTGAGTGTGGCATGATGTATTAATTCCATACTAATACATTATTGATACATTAAAAATATTTGTAATCTTGTCTCTTGGTGAACAATGTTCTTATTTCTGAATGTTTGCTATGAGATGGACTTAAATTACCTTCAAAGAAAATTTTCTGTTACTTAAAACCCTTTTAAAAGGTTTGTAGGGGCAAAGAAATTGTCTATTAGGCATGAAGAAACATTTTAACATTCAAAAATTAATAAAGGACCTTCGATTAGAATCCAGTTAAGAAGTCACCATGCCAGCCTTTGATTGTGTTCCTATGCATAGTTCAGTAAGTTCACCACACTATCAGTCTATCACCAAACAGCTGCAGCCTGCAAGAGGTGCGATTGAACAAGATTAGTATCTATCCATCTACCAGTGTTGAACAATTCAAGTCTCGTGTTAGCCGGTCCTCTTTATCAGGCAGTTTTAACAGCTGCCATGGAGGGCAGGAGAGCATTGCAAACAAATAATTCTAATATACATCTTGAGTCTGGATGACTTCATTGCTGCTAATAGAGTTTCATATCAAGAAAACAGAAGCTTAACCTTTTTGAGGGGTAAATTCAATTAGGCTAATATTTTGTAGGGCAATATGTGACAACGTAGAAGACAATAATGTATGTACGAATTTGCCGTGTGTGAACTGAGAGTATTGAATACTTGTAGATAAGAAAAGGTGGGATGGGCAAATTGGATCTGGGATGGTGTATTGGCGGACGGATATAGCAAGGTGATGATGGTGCAGCTCTGGTTATGCGGAAAAGAAGCCTACTCTAAACAAATGAAACTGCTGTAGTAACCAGTTGCTAAGTTTCAATCTTTACAAATGTGTATTGATGTTCAATCTGATACTCCAAAAGCAAGAATATACAAGCACTATAAGGCTCAGTACTAATTCTGTAAATATTGATAATTCTGAACCATAATATTCACACAACGGGAAAAATCTACAACTCAAAAACACAATCATAGAAATTTACACATTTCCAATCACATAAACAAAACTTGCCATCAATTCTCCATGTAAATATAACAAAAGAGTATATTACACATTTACCTAAATCAACTCTGTGTATTGTGTGTTTTACATGATAAGATAACTCTGCATTCTGTGTTTAACACGACAAAACACGCTTATCCAAACCAAATGTTGCTTCATAAGCTGAGCCCACCATCTTAGAGCTCTTGAGCTGAAGGAAATTTTCTTGTGAGCAGCATTTGTTACATTCAGTTTACCCAAGCATTGTCAATTTGTCATAGCAATCACATTACTTGCTGCTTGACTAAAACATGTTTTAGCAGCAATTTGAAGAAAGAGCAAATGGAGAGGAGTAGCTATCACCAACTTAACGGAAATTAACGGATCAAAAAAACCTTCTTCTGAATGTGCGTGTTGTTCCTTGATAGGTTTTTACCAGCAAGCCGACACCTATTCCAATTCCAAGACAGACACTAAGGCCTATTCCAACACCAACCCTTACTCCTGCATTGAAAAATGAGAGCTCTCCATCTTCACCTTCAAAATACTCGGTACCTGGAGGATATAGATGGCTGTATCCTTCATGTTCCACCTGCGAGCACAACCCGATTATACCAAATGGCAACATTTAAAATCGACAAATACAGTCTGTTTGCAGAATCATATCTACGCGGCCTAACAAACAAAGGAAAAGTAGGAAAGAAAACCAGGATGGTGAGTTGATTAAGGTACTTGTGTCAAATTCCGTATTACTCCGGGGAAAATAATTACCGGTGTAATTATATGCAACAGGTTGATAAGTCACAGACTCACTGGTCACACAATCAAGAAATAAAGAATTAAAAAGTTCAACTTCTATGGCTATGTCAAATGTTCAACTTTTATGGCCAATTAAGGTTCATAAGATTGAGCGATTGATTCAATGATGATTGTAAAATGAAAAGTCTGCAACTGACTTTTTTTTTATAAAATAAAAAAATTATATCCACAACTATGAGGCCTATGTTCCAAATACAACTTGTTGCATCACGTAATAATAAAAGTTACCACAAAAACCATGTACTCATCCACAACTAATCTCGGAACCCATTTCAAGTTATAGAGATTAAAACATGCCCCAATGTCACACTTCACTCAAGGGGAAGGAAAATATAAAACATATCATTCCGTATTGTAACTTGTGCCATAGTCCCATACCACACTGACACCTCAAGGATGAAAACTTGTATTTTGTAGCCTGACTACCAGACAGTAAACATGCTCCCACAAAAATAGGCATTATCATGTAATAATGACAAATTAGTAATGTAATTTCCGCACGATAATGAGCAATTCCAAAATCCATAAAAAAGCAGATACACTCTTTTAATTTTGTAAAAGAAGAAAACGAAGAAAACTTGTTTTGCACTAATCAAGAAATGCTAATTTACTCCATAAAGTACCTGCACAGGAAGTCGTGGTGGAGATTCTTTCTCGCTGCCACTTGCCTCATCCTCGGGTATTGAATTTAACAATGCCATTCTCCCTTGCTTCCTCCGAAAATTAAGATTCAAGCTCTTAGTTAACATGATGGGAGTGCCCAAGAAACATCCGGCAACATACACTTCAATGGCTGGTGAAGCAAATTCAGAACCAATCAATTGTTTCCCCTTCAAAAAGCCAGTTCCTGTTGTTGCATCCGTTTCACAATTCATACTCCACATCCGAGAAACATGATCAGATTCATTACCATCAATAAAACCGTTGCTTTCACACTTGTTTAAAGACCCTGAGAGCACAAGGACATCCCTATCAAAGACCTCAAATTTCACACTGCCTGTAATCCTAATACTGTCTGTGCTCACAAATGTAGCCTCTTCAGATTTCTTATCAAGTCTATCCCTTCTAAGAAGGGTAGATATACCATCAGAATATATATTAGCTCTTACCCCATTTAATTCAAGAAGAGTGTTTGGATCCAATGGGATATGGTTCAAAGTAAGATGCTCAGGGGTTGAATCATCAATGTCACATCTGCTGATTCTCACATAAAAGACTCGTAAATCAAGCCAGGATAGACGGGGCGAGGGGATTCTTGACGTCATGTGCCCATTATTTCCCAAGTATCCATTCCCATTCGCTGTTCCATAAGAATGCTCCATTATAACATTAGGGGCACTAACCTTCTTACTAGCTGAAAATCTTCAAAGGAGTTGGACAAAATGGCTTGAGATAAACCATATAGAGAAGATGAACTTTGCGAAAACATAGGAAGCCTTTAGGCTGTTGCAATGCCAATAAAGAAAACCACAGTAAGAAAGGATACCCTATAGTTGAAGTTAAACCATAATAAGACACCAAACTTACAGATCAATAACAATTAATGAAATTGACCCTATAAGCCAATAGAACAGCAAGAACAACACCAATAACTGCACCGCTGTCAAAATTTAACCACCTATACCGCCTTACCTCAAACCAATCGAAACAACAAGAGAAAACCCAAATTTAACTATCAATGTGATACAAACTAGATTCTTCAGCTCACAACATAAAACTTAAATATCCCCTTCTTCAGAATCGAAATCTAATCAAAAGTGGGATTGCAAGTAAAGCCACAATTACAAAATACAGAAGCAAAGACTAAGCCAGTAGAATAGTAGATAATGGCAATTACAGTTTACAGATAATTTGAGGAAAAAATATATACCAGAAAATAAAAAGTTGCAAACTTTAATGAGGAGTTAATCTCAAATTAGACAAAAGAGGCAAAATCAACCTCAGAATAAGAAACCCCAGAAATTTCTCAAGTGGGTTTATATAAAAGCATCCAAACAAACAACACCCAGAAAAAAGTCAATAGATAAAGTGAAAATTACAGCAGAAATTTTGAGCCAAGAACTTAATTATTAAAATAAGAAGAGAAAATTCGTAATTTTTATGTGGGGTTATGTAAGATCAACCTCACAAATTTCTCAATTAGAATTATATAGAAAAATAAAGAACAAAAAACCCTAAAATTAATCAGTGAAATTTTTGTGATAATAAAATTAAAAATATAATAAAAAAATGAACCCAACAAAGAATATACCAAATATCTAATCAAATAAACCCCACCAACGAATTTAATCAACTGATCAATAAAAAAAAAATAAAAAATTGCCGACTGATCAACATAAAGACAAATACCTACACTTCTGAATTGCGAGTTTGCATAGGAATAATCGAAATGATAAATCTTAAATTAAAAAAAAAATACATGAGAAAATTAATTAATTAAAGAAAGAAAAACTCACCAAAAAGTATTGGATTTGAGTGCTTTCTGCCTTTCTTCAATTGACTTTTTAGGGGTTTATGATTGAATTTTTCATGCAATCGAGTTTATCTTCAAATGGGGTTTTCGAGAATTAGGGTTTTCAATAATAAAGAAGAAATATCAGAGAAATTGGACCAGTTTAAATTTCAGTTATAGAATTTATCCACGTATTTTGTTGCGTTTTTTTTTTATCAGAAGAGAGATAACAAAATTTACTTAAAAGGTTTTTTTTTCTATGACAAGGAAATGAATGACTATTTTTTTGTTTATTTATACGAGTTAATATGGTTTGTAATTTTTGTATAAATAGTATAAGACCCACATCATGAAATTTTATGGTGGACTGTCTTTTCCTTCTATTTTTTTTAATATTGTGAAATGAGTTAAGATCTAATTTTTTTTCAACCTATTTCAAATTAATGAGTTAAGATCTTGTTTTTTCATGCTCCGTAATTTAAATCAATGATAAGATTTTGTTTTTTCGACCTATTTCAATCAATTTACATGTCATAACAGTCATTAAAAAAAAACTAAGTTGTATTAATATACATTGTTTTATTATTAAAGAATTATACATTAATGAGCTTGATTTTGGCACAAAACTTTTTTTTTTCATGTTACTAGTTTTTCCTCTCCTTTTCTTCCCTTGCCTCCACATTTTTCCGACCGACCACCTTTATTTGATACTCTCCGGAATTTATTTGTTTAGCACTCGATCTCATATTTTTCATGTGTTTCTCATCATAAAATAAAAAAATGTACACACTACAAACTACAAAGTGATGTCATTATTTGCTCTTCTTTTAATAATTGTTACAAGTACTTTATTCAACCAACTTAAATTTTAATTATAAAATTTAAATGATTGACTTTAATTGGCTAATACACTTAGTGTATCTCTCTCAACATCTTATTAGATATTAAAATCTATATATTAGATATCAAATCAAAATTTGTACTTATGAACAAGAATGGAAGGCATGCAATTATGCAAATTTGGAGTGGTCCAACCGTCCAAATCGAGTCATATGTATATGATTGCCAAGCAACTTAACTATGCAACACAAATTTGTGTTTAGTGTTAAAAATTTAGATTATCACTACATACTATACATTTGTGAAATTAATGTAACAGAAAATTCGACTTGAGAAGCAAAGCCAAACTGCCACTCCTCTTAGAGTCTCAGCCTCCCATGTTCAGTGAGTTAAAGAAAACCTTTGCCATGACATGTGAATTCCAAGATATGCAACAATTATCACATGAACATGCATGGAATGGTGAGGCCACCCTTAATTTTGGAGCAGAACATGATGCTTCATCTTCGATCAATCTCAATATGCTGCTAAAAATTGCGAAGTTATAACAACCTATTTCAATTCCTTAAATTTTAAGATTGATTTACTAAACAAGAAAGAAAAATTGAGGTGCGCAAACATTAAATTGATGTTACCAATATTCTCTCACAAACTTATGTTACTCTTAATATTCTCCAAACAAACAAGAGACCTGTCCCATGGACCCATGGTTAAAGGCTAATAAGTTAGAATCCTACAAATAAATTAAAGATTGTCCATAGAGTTAGAGCTTATTTAGTTAGACGTAATTTCAAAACAATTAATTTATCCATGGAGTACTAAATATGATTGAACTAGTGATAGTGCAATTTGATTCGACCCCCTTCAAAAAATTGTTTTTCGAATACACCTCATTCCACTCTTGAGGAAATCTTCAAATTATACGTGAGTAGTTTGCCATCCCAAACCACTAGGAAATTCCCCTACTCCCCTTATTATGATTATATCATTGGCCAGGAAACTTTAATTTTTACATTTTTTAGGCAGTTCTACCGACCATTTTCTACAAGGAGTACAACTGTACAAGGACAAACTAATAAAAGAAAATGCCTGTGGAATACTACAAAAAATAAATTATAATTGAAATTTGTTGTATATTACCTTTGTAAAAGATTCGTTGCAAAGAACTATATTTTTAATACTCACAAATATTACTCCTTTGTTGCAACTAATCGTTTACGGAGATAGTAGTTTAGAGTGCGTAGTACAATAATTTAGTGATTGTCCATATGAATGAATGACCAAAATATCATTTTCATTTTGCATGCATGCATTTTTCAAAGTAAAAAAATTCAACATCAAATTACACGAAAAAAATGATATGTTCAATGATATTCAATATTCATTCATAGTACGATTTGTAACCTATAGTTGGCGAACTTATCGACTAAATTCAGCTGATATCAAGTAAACAAAGACGTGAACCACACTGAAAATGACCTTAATGTTTTTTGGACGGAAATAGACTACACGTTAATTAAGTTCCCAGTATAGCTGAATAAGTCTAACATTTGACAAGTAGAACATCTGCAGTAACATACACAACACCTTATCTAAACCCCTTACCAATAATAATATTTGAAAATTCGCAAAAAAAAAACTCTTCAAAAGCTTTCACAATCACTAGTGATATCTCCAATTAGTCATATACCCCCACAAGATTTAACGTTAACTCTGTTATATATTTGTGGCTCAAGATTGTCACAACTCACAAATCACAATTCACAATGACTAAAGAGCATAATTAGATTTTTCAATCCAATTAATTTACTTCATTCCAAAACAATAGTGATTCCATGTTTGAAACTTTGAAAGGTAAAGACTAGTGCTTTAAAACCTCACATAAACGTAGTACAAGGACAGAAATGTGCGCTGTCGCAAACTTCTGTAGTCTTTCTCTAATCAAACTACTTGATCATCTGTGGTGCACAACGCAACACCAATACACCCTACTACACACAAATGGGCATTAGGATGAAGAGGTGAGAACCAAGGAATGGGGTTCGTTTCTGCACAAAACATAGTGTCATGCAATGATGCAAACTAGTGGATCCATGATATACTAAAACTAGTTTCTCATTACACCAACTTCCTTTGAATAACACTAAAACGAATGGAAAAAGAAAAAAGGATAACAGGCAATGACTTGACCCACTGCTAGGCAAGCACTAAGAAAATCGTGGATAATATTGTAAATACTAATGCAGTTCGAACACAGACCTGTATGCTCATAACTTTTACTTGCTTAGAACTAGCACTGTGATTGTCACATATACTCACGGGCTCTTAAAAAGGGGTAAAGTAGTTGATATAATACTTTAAACACAAAGATCTTAAAAAATTTGACGGGTTAGATAATAGAAAAACAAACATGCATAAAAAAAATTGCCCTAATCAGATCTTAGCCAGCTTGGATGACTCGCATCAACGAACAAAGGGGAAGGGCCATGAGAATAAGAAGCCAACGTAATTGCTATAATGTGTTAGGCTAAGCAAAGATTCAGAAAGGAGATCGACCACCGACCAAAGACACAAAGGTCATCATCTTGATTCTGGTCACCGAGGCACCGCAAAGTCTAGAAATCCCAAGAAAGTAAATCAACAGAAAATCAGTGGACTACGTGAGAAACAGAGACCATGATCTCAGTAACAAGTGACACTCAAAAATCGGGGAAACGAACAGAAAGAATATTAAAATAGAAAAAGAAGGCAAGTCAAAAACAAGTATGAAGATCAACCACAGAGCTAGCAGGGCAGCAAAAATCAGCTGGGTTTCCAAATATTAAACAAGCTTGGATGCTAAATTGCTGAACTGATACAAGTATAGAACTGATAGCTAGATAAAATATTCTCTTCGCAAAATCTCAGAGTAATGCCAATGAAGTGTTAAAGTCTAAGGCCACCCATCATATGGACCATGGTATATTATCATCACAGCCAGAATATATACCCAATTACCCACAGATCCTAAAGCATAAATGGTAATCCAATAACCTCTGATCCTATCTATCATTCTGTCTCCATGGACGAAACAAAAAAACTAACTGCCAAAAAAATGCCTAACTTAACACTATCAGCATAATCAATCCCCAACCCACATGAAAGTATAAGCCATGATGTCAAAATCATCAAATGCACAAAATTTGCATATCCAATACTGGTTTCTTATTTTTCATTTTTTCCTACTAATAAAGCAGCCACAGAAGATTTAACAAGAAAAAACAAGTAGTACTCAATGCAGAGAAACTGAGCAACTAGTAGAACAGCAAGTCTTGTTCATCACAAAAAATGTGACTCTTCATTTTTAGTACGGAGTATAACTTATTCCTAGAGTTTGTAAGCAAGACCAAGGATATGACCAACTTACATTCATTACAAAAGAAGATTGACATAATACATCTAAATCTGCTCACAAAACAATATAAATAAAATCTGGTTGACTCATCGAACAAATCCAAATGTCACAAATATGAAAACTTAGAAACTCTTTAATGTTTATTACAAGAAAAAAAATGCAGAAACACCTAATCATGTAAGTGCTTCATAAAGATGCCGTAGAGCTCGTCACAAAGGCAAAGAAAGTCCTATAGCAACAAAGAGATGAGTCAAGTCAGTGCATTGACGGACAAACTAAAGTCATGGTCTCCCATACACAGTCAGCAAAACACAAAGCAGTATCAGTGATTCAAAGATCACCAAACAATATGTTGACCACTTAATCACAATACAAATTTGAGTGAAAAATTAACAAAATCTTTGTAGAAATAGATTTTATGCCCACCAGTTCAGCACCATAAAGTTCCGTTCCTTTAATTTACCTAGACCACCCACATATTTAGGCTCTGAGGTTATATGTGCACCCTTAAGCTGCTGCTGCACTGACTCATGCATCAAAAAAAAATTCTGGGACCATGTTCATTGCATCTTTTACTCCCAAACAACAGTCATCTTTCTAATCTCACATGTCATCAAGAAACAACTACTGACTGAGAAGTATCTCAACAAAGTAATCAGATTGCTGCTATGTGCTATAACTTAGAAGCCTTCTGATAATACTACAAAGAAAATATCAGGACTTCCAAAGGGAATAAAAGCCACACCTAAACATTTGAAAGTGGTATACAAATTAAAGTAGAGGCTGATTGTTCCTCATTAGGATTCAAGGAAGCTTTAATGCAAAAGTGTTCACTCAAAAGTCAAAATGTAGGGGTCTACTTGCACAGTTGCACTTACAGTAAAACATCTTTTCTTCTATTCTTTGTTAGCCAAAGAAGGTTAGACACTTCTCAGGTCCAACCATGGCTTTGAACAAGCTTCCCAACATTTTTTCCCGATTAACAGGTATAAGTTTAGTCACAAGGTATGTGTAAATCCAAATCTGATTAGTTAATGTAGACTACTAGTTTACTACTATAGCAATCGGTGCACATGATATTAGAACAACAACTACTGAATTTGCAACAACAAATCTAAAGCAACATCTTGATGGTCAATTAATCGTAAGTATTAGCTAAAAGTTGAATTCACTGCAAATAAAGTAGTTTGTCACACAATAAGTTCGCTAGTGATATAATTTCAAGGCACCGGCTTAACTGATATATCATCATTCACAATCCTCTACTACGGTGCTACTGTATCTGAAGTGTACAACCGATAGGTTCTTCACTAGTTAACCCTCAATTAACAGACACATGACCATGGTATTTGCAAATACTAAATTTCCTGACTAAGACAGAACCAGGAGATGAAGCTGAAACCACCAATAAAATTTCATTACTAGCATGTTGGAGCTTGAAGGAGGCATAAAGTTATTACGGTGCCATCAGTTTAAGTTAACATGGTACATCACCTATCATATAGAAACCAAGAAGCAAAGCACTATGTTCACGCAGCAACAATAACAGCAACAAAGTCTTGGTCCCAAAAACAATTGGGGTTGGCTAGACATGAATCAATAAGAGAATTCGCAAGTCATTCGCAAATCTTCTCTCTCCATTCTTCATGTTAGCGCCAAATTCTCTTCAAGCCCTAAAAATCTCATATCTCCACCAACCACCCTCATCAAAGTTTGCTTTGTTCTACCTTTACCGCTCCTACATCTATCTTATTACTGCTCTTCTAACCTCCTTATCACCTCCTTATCGGTGCATTACTCAATATCCGTCTTATATGACCAAAGTTCCAAACTATTATTCAATACTCTGCAACGCATCTCCATGCCTCCTAACCTACCTGCCTAAGCTATTATAAGGATTGGGCACCAAGTCGCCAACTCTACTACATGTCTACATTATAGTAATCATCTTCCTTGCGCGCAACAAATCCTCGTTTCCTATGGAATCCAATATATAAAAATTTGTCACTTATAAATTAAGTTGTAGGAAATACGCTCTCTCCCCTCCCTTCTCCTCTTTTCTTCTCTCTCTTTCTCTAAAACCCTAGTTTTCAGATATAGAGGCTACCACCAGCTTTTTCGGCTGGTGGTAAGCCCCTCTTTTTCCTCTTTACACTAGTTTTTTTGTTTATGTCAATAATAAATCTCCATTCTCCCCCTAATAGGGAGTTTTACTACCCATATCTTGGGTTTTACCTACCCATATTTTGGGTTTTGTGTCTCTCCTTGTGAGAGTTTGGGGTTAGGGTTTTATTTTTAGTGGAAGATATAATTTGTTAATGAAGATTTGTATGGAAAGGCAGCAGATGTTGATTCTACGACTACAATCAATCGGGTCAAATTTTGCTCAGATTCAAAATTACAACAGATTGAAAGACCCCCTCGTTGAAGGTTGCGTAGAACAGCGATGTGGAAGAGGGTATTCATTATTGTCAGATCTTATATACAACAATCGTAGTTTTGTTCAATTTGAGTATTATTCGATTAAGATTGATTCGTATTTGTTAGTTTTGATCTCTATTGTAGATGTCGTATGACTCTTTATTAATGAATTAATATTTATTTCAAAAAAAAAAAATTAAGTTGTAGGATTGTTGCAGCTCGCCTACTTCGAAACCAACAATCAACTCCGCAAAGCTACCTACCAAATCCCTAACCATTCTCTAAGAAATCGATAACTTGTAATCAACCATGCTAACTGCTAATCCTGAGTGTAAACATTACACATCAAATTAGCCATTTAACTTGTACATTGCCATTGCATTCATACAAACCTGAATTATAAACTACCATACGATTTAGGCATTGCGACATTTCGCCAACAAACATAACATTGCATTCATGATTCATTCAAGATCAATCCAACTCTAAAAATTACGGAACCAAATTCAATTATAAAAACTCCAACAGCATACTCAAAATTTCAATTCAAAACAAATTCAAATTAATCCCTAAATCAAAAGAATTACCTAGAGAGAGGCAGCTCCAACAGCTAGAATCAAGAGCAAGACTCGAGTTAAGCCGGGCAGCCGCAATCGCACTATGAAGCGGCTGTTGTGTCTCAACCATTGCCATTATCGAAGCTAACCTTAAAGACCACAAACACAATCAAAACTACTTAGTATCAATATCATATTACATCGCAAAAATGGAATCAATGAACAAAAAAAAAAAAAAAAAGATTGAAAATACGAAGAAGATGATTACCTATAAGCAGAAGAAATGGTTCTGTTAGAAGATGGAAATGGTGAAGAAAAAAGCTTCGAAGTAAAATTAATTGAAGAAGAAGAAGGTTTTGATGATCTAACAGCAACGAATCTAGCTCCAGTTGCCATGGCTGATCTTAATCCCACCATTGCCATTTTTGAGTGGGAGATTACGGGAGAGAGAGCTTAAACCCTAACAAGGTTTTAGGATTGCCGATTTTCCACCGAAATGAAAGAGAAAAAACAATTTAGTTAGTAACTATAGGACGCTAGGACAACTAACCTTCTCTTGCGAGTTGCGAACCTAAGTTAAAATGGAGTGCTTATGAAACAATACACCTCATAGCTTACTCGGATCGACTCCATCGACCAAAGTTCCGATTCGGATAAGCTT
Source organism: Suaeda aralocaspica (assembly GCA_016808085.1). Lineage (NCBI taxonomy): Eukaryota > Viridiplantae > Streptophyta > Magnoliopsida > Caryophyllales > Amaranthaceae > Suaeda > Suaeda aralocaspica. Next base: position 616,256 of record PYUH01000100.1, read on the forward strand.
GAATTTAAATTCGTTGCTCAATATAGGGTATTAATGAGTTAAGACGTTAAGTGACTTGACTCAAATAGCTCATGAGAAGCTTAATTTATATAGTTTTATAATTATAATATTAAAATATGATTAATTATTAACCTTTTTAGTTATCCTAATGCACTTATTTGATCTTAAATATCTTTTGTTGTATATATGTAAAAGTTATAATAATTGGATATTAATAAAGTACTCACGAATCAAATAAGATCCTATATGACTATATTATGTTTTATATATTAAAAATAATTTAAAAGATTATTTTATCATATGAATAATGTCAAGATTTCAAACTTATCAAACATTTAGGAATGGGGAGTATCATTTAATAGGACCTCAGATTCAACATAGGACCTCTAACTCAAACTATTTACTTTCCAACTAAACCAAGTATTTCACATAGCTAACATTCTAAAAACAATTGCACACGATTTATGTTTCTTTTGTCTTTTAGATTAGAACTCGTGTTAATTAAGTTCAATTCAAATCGAGGCCATTAAATTCCATTGAAAATCATTCATTCGGATCAATTGATATCGATTTCTTCTTTTGAGAAAAATTAGACCCACTTCGCTCTTTAAAAACTAAACAAAGTAAAATAGAAAGGGCCTGATTCAATATGGAAAATTAGTAATACAGTAAAACGCAGTGTTTTAATGTCAAAGAAACTCAAAACGCATCACAACCCTTAAATTTTCTTTCTCACTTTGGTTGGTTGACGTGTAATGTGTTGATCCCCCTCATTGAGTTTCACCGTCGCATCAAATAAGTTGTTTAGGCCACAACCTCCAACCAACGCACAGATTCATCGTCAAATCGAATTCTTGACATCAATGGCGGCAATCTTAGCTCGTAGGTCTCTCCTCGCTCTTCGTTCTCGTAACCTTGTAAGTCCTCCTTATTACTAACCCTAGAAATCCATCCTATTTTTGATTTATTTTTTGGAATAATCTGTATATTTAATTATTAATTTATTGCACGATTATAGAATGTTTTTGTTATCGTATGATAAATTTTAATTTTAATCGTGTTTATCTGTAATAATTTTGGCTCATCATTTCATTTGTTAATTTTGGTGATTATTCATTTGATTTTGATGTTGGATTTGAACCATATTAAGCTTGTTAGGTCATTGGACCTAAGAAAAAAATGAAAAACTCTGAAATATAAAAGCAGTACATATTTATGTTTAGACTGATTGAAGAAGACTACACAGTTTTATCTTTGACTTGGGGTATGTAGATGGTAATAGTTGGTGCTTTTGTCGGATTTTGGAAGTTGTTATTTTTTCAAACTATTCTACATAGTTGTTTATTACACTATCAATTAAATTGAAGTTAGGTGAGGAAGTGCTTTAGATGGTGTTGTAGAAACTTGATTAGGGATAGTCGTGTAGCGAGCGTGGTTAGGGATAGTCTTGTGCTGGAGAATAATTTGATTTGTTACGCTCAGGGAGTCAGTCTGTTGGTTGTTACCCAAGGATTACTGGATGCTAAACGAATCATTCGAATAATCTGTTAATTTTTCCCTTGAACAGTTGAAGTATGTTGTATATGTGATCGAAAGGCATTTACTCACTTTCCCCTTCATAAAACCAATAGATTGTTGTTTGTCTTCTGCACGTTGTAGCACCAACATTTACTTTGTTCTTTAATTGCCTATGACCTTCTTCGTTCGTTTGGAGGGTTTTAGAGTATTCTATGTATTATGAAAGAACTTCAATTTGCTAATTTATGGCTTCAATTGTGAGATATTAAGATATTGCGTCAACTATTTTGGACTGATGGACTAGTTTGTGTTATTGCTACTATTTTCACCTTGAGTTGCCTTTTTACTATTTCACTTTTAATGATATAGCTCTCGGTGTAACATTGTTTACCGTTTATCCTTTTGCTTATTTAGGCTCTAACTGGACAGGCATCACAAGGTTTCAGCCAATTGGAAACAAGATCTTTTGCCACCAAACATTCTTTTTCCACCGACAAAGGTGTGTTAAATTATTGTCCTTATGGTTTTCACTTTGACCCTTTTTATCTGTGTTGAGAGATAGGTTTATGTAGTAGTCAAATAACTTGTGGAAGGGAAAATAATCATTTGGTAGTGTTCACCCTTTCGCTCAATGTAATGCAATGCGGAGGTTGTGTTGGTAGTTTGTAGGATGAAGTTATGTGCACTAGGGTGTACCCACTGGAGTTAACTTATTTGTGATGTGATGACTGGAGTCAACTGTTAGTTTCCTACTTTTAATGATGACACTCAAAAAGGTAGGCTTTAGATTGTTACTCTAGAATTATGCGACCTTCAATATCTTCATGGAAAGCAATAACTTGTACATGTAGTGCCAATTGTAACAATAATGGAATTTTGCCCTCTTATTTCAAGCTTATTTCTTACTTTCAAAACAGTCTATACAATGATAATCAATTTGTTTATTAGCTCCTTAGGTGTACTACATACTGGTTTGTGTGTACCAATTCGCTAGTATATGGTTGTGCTTTGCTTGGATGCAATAGATACTCCATTACTGGGTTACCAAAGTCTTAGTTTTCTAAAATGCTTTCCTTGAATACTTCTGATGATTGATTGGCTTGGTCTCAGCACTGACAGAGTGACTGATGCATTATGCTCCTCTTTCTTCTCTGTTAGATTCTGCGTGTTCTTTCTTCTGTTTGATGGGCTTGCTAAATGCATTTGACTTGCTTTAGTAATAGTATTCTACATGGATTCTACAGACATAATATGTAATACTACTGCTTTAGATTTTATAGTTGTTTTGCTCTTTCTTATTTCTGGCAGATGATGAAGAAAGAGAAAAACTTACTAAGGAGATATCAAAGGATTGGAGTTCTGGTAACAAACAGCAACACTGACAAATAATTTCTTACCTTTTCATTTGGCTTACCTGTTAGTTTTTTCTGCTTAAAAGGTTGTTTTTCTATCTATCAATTGCTCCTGACGACCAGACCTTTGTTGCTTGTTTCAGTTTTTGAGAGAAGCATAAACACTTTATTCCTCACAGAGATGGTTCGAGGTCTATCTATGACTCTCAAGTATTTCTTTGAAGACAAAGTGACTGTGAGTGCCCCCTTACTGTCTACACAGATCTCTTCTGATAGCCTGACCTCTGATCTCATCTAGTATAATTTTAACGAGCTTCCATTTGCAGATTAATTACCCTTTTGAAAAAGGTCCTTTGAGTCCTCGTTTCCGTGGAGAACATGCTCTACGCCGTTATCCAACTGGAGAGGAACGCTGTATTGCCTGTAAACTCTGTGAAGCTGTGAGATCTCTATTTGCCTTCTGTTAATTGTCTGTTAGCTTCGTATGATAATGGGTTTTGTGTTATTTTTTGCCTATAATATATGATTGGAAGTTTAGATGGATAGGTGATTCTCTATTATTAAATGGTTATGAATTAGTACATGTCAGACACAGGTTTCATGTACGCTTGTAAGTGTTTTGGTGCAAGTGGTATAATGCCTTCTGATTGTACTCCCTAATTCGATAAACTATAACGTTGGTTATTCTGGTGGAGAGCAAGGTCTAAACGTGAAGTTGGAACTCTTATGCTAAGATTAAGAGATGACTTATCGATTGATTATTTGATTAGGAAAGACAAGATGGGCAATTACAAATTTTTACTAAGAAAGAGTATTTCTTTTATGGTTCTCGAGTTGCATGTCTCTTTGGAGTTCTATAATTTTTTGTTCACTCATTTAATGCTACCCCTTCCATGTGTTATTTGGAAAATGTTGTAACTTGGCCCCCCGTGCTTACTAGTTCTGCGCTGTCTTGTGTGCTGTTTCGGCCATCTCTTTCCAATTAATGCTGAAGTGCATATGTTTGATGTTGTATGCTTTTGCAGTTTACCAGCCTTGTTGTTTGATTCCATTTCTTAGGGGTGGTTATTTAATTTTTCTTTTGGTCTATTACTCTACCTTTTAGGTCTGCCCTGCTCAAGCAATAACCATTGAAGCAGAAGAAAGGGAAGATGGAAGCCGTAGAACAACTAGGTATTAATTCTTTCTTAGTTTGTATTCATAGTCCTTAGTCATCAAATTGTGTCATTGAGGCAATTTTTCTTTGAAGGTACGATATTGACATGACAAAGTGCATTTACTGCGGTTTCTGCCAAGAGGCATGTCCTGTTGATGCCATTGTTGAAGGACCAAACTTCGAATTTGCAACAGAAACTCACGAGGTTTGTAATTATTACGTTTCTAATCAGTACATATAATTTCTAATCACGAGGTTATGAAAACATGGAGAAATTAGTTGTCCACATATTCGCAATTGATGCCCCCCTCCTATTCAAATCACGTATTTGAAGCTAATTTGGCTTAAAATTATCACAGGAACTTCTGTATGACAAGGAGAAGCTGCTGGAGAATGGTGATCGATGGGAAACTGAGATTGCAGAGAATTTGAGATCAGAAAGTTTGTATCGCTGATTTTGTTGCTTTGATGAAACTATAGCCTGTTTCCTTTTTGTGGCTTCTGGATCAACATCAATAATATCTTCTGTATTGGAGCTTCAGAGATCATTGAGTGATCATTGCTCATGTATACATTTTAAAATTGCAATCTTGTAGATTTTGAGATATTAGTAGCTGTTAGTTATGGGCTTATGGCTCCTTTAAAGCATATGACGGAAATGTCAGTGCATCGTTGTCCTCGTTTCTTTCCAGATTTTGATCTATTTTGTTCGTCTGAATCTATGAATTGCAATAGTGATGCTTGTTATAAAAGGAGGATTTCAGTTTATAATTTGATGTCCATTCCTGACCAGAGAAATTGCTTGTTTATTCTAAGGAATACTTGTATTTGTAAAAAAAACCAACCATTACCACCTCCAATTTAATCATGTGACCGTTGTGACGGGAAAAACGGTGGCTATATGTTGTCTTTTGTGGAATCCATGTTTGTCTATGTTGATATTTTTTAAAGTTGGGACTCTGGGAGGCCAAAAGTGTACATAGTTTCAGCTCAATGTGTAAAAAAAATGAACGAGCTCCGAAACGATTGTGCCACTTCTATCAACCGTTAAAAACTTTACTTACAAGTATAATTTGTGACCGATAATTAATAAATCACAAAAAAAAATACAATGTACGTAGTTAAACACGAATCGGTAGGATATTTAATTATGGGCATTGGGTCACAAAGTTTCTAATAATCTTTTAACTAACCATGGCGCCACTTTATCCAAAAACATTTCACCAAACAAAAAAAAACATGTTTTGCCACACTTCAACTTCCACTCTCTTCCTCCATTTCTCAAGTCACCAAAACTCCATCATCACTTGTTGCTCCACTTCTTCTGAACCCCCTAAAACCCCATCAACCACAAACCCTAATTCCCACCAAATCCTTCGAACCCACAACTCAAAATCCTCTTCACTTCTCCTCAACCATCAACAACAGCAACAACAATGGCTTCCTCAAAACGACGACGTTTCCTTATCAGAAGAAGAAAAGGCAACAATCTTGGAACTAACCCTCTTAAGAAGACGCAACGCTCAATTCCCAGGGTCAATTTACACGCGCCCACCTCATGGAAATGACCTTTCTCTCCCTCCTTTAAACACCCTTTTGAAGGATGATGATGACAGTGAGATGTTGATGAGAGCTATTGAGATTAGAAGGAATGTTACTTTGGAGATTTTTGTTGATGTTATGGTTAGAAAGGGTAAATTTGGGATTACCTATTCTCAAAATATGGGGTCTAAGTTGGGTGAATTTCTTGATTTAGTGATGATTGAAGCTGCTGCTATGAAGAAAGTTCCCGAATTTTCGAGGCTTTCGTTTAATGCTCGTGCTCGAATGTTTATTGAAAACTCTCATGTTGTTCCTCTTATAAGGTTGCATGATTTTCTAATTTATTTGTTTGATTTTTGTTGAGCTTATGAATTTCATTATTTTGTGCAATTGTTGTTTAATTCCTTTATTTTGGTATTTGTATGAGTTGATATGATGCTTAAATTAGTAAAATGTTGATTGTGTTGCTTCAATAATTTTAGAATAGCTAGTGCTTTGTTTTGTGTTTTTCGAAAACCGAAGAAATTATATCTAGTTTGGTGGTCTGACTGCTGAGATTGCCGAGGCGGTTAGGGCGTGTTTAGATAGCTACTATTGTAATTGGCGACTAAAATTTAGTAGAAAGGATACATTTTTGATTGATGAAATGAGAATTTGGTTTTATGCAAAATATCCTAGTGGATTTCTATATGGTGAAATTAGCATCATGTTTAGCTATTGTTCTGAAGATTATGTTGTTGCGAGAGAGTTCACGTGTTGTTTTGAATTAATTGTAGGTGGCTGAAACATCATTCGTTGTCGTACCCTCAGATTGGTAGAATGATTTGTATTTCTAAGGGGAATGTTCAATTAATAAGGGAGCAAGTAGAGTGGTTGAAGTCAATTCATGTGAAGGGAAGATTCATAGGTGTGGTGTTCACTAGGGTTGGTGAGAACATTTTAAGGCGCAGCGTTGAGGAATTGGATGAAATCGTTGTGTATCTGGAGAGCAAAGGTGTGAGGAGGGATTGGATGGGTTATGTCATCAGCCGATGTGCGGAAATATTGGCGTTTAGCATGGAAGAAGTGAAGACTCGCGTCAGTTTTTACATGGACATGGGCATAAATGAGCATGATTTTGGCACCATGGTTTATGATTGCCCCAAAGTTCTTGGCTATTTTTCTTTAGAAGAGATGAAGGAAAAGGTATGAAACTATGTGTTTTCTGCTAGATTTGTCGCTGAAACTGAAATGAGAGCTATATCAGCTTCATTAGGTGTTATTACAAATAATTAAATAACAATTAGCATCTGCTCAAGGTATTTGTTTTTCTTTGATGGTAAATGATCTGAACATATTAGTAATCGGAGCCTGTGGTTTCAGGTAAACTATCTCAAAGAATTTGGGTTAGAGGACGAAGGTGTTGGGAGAATACTGGCATTTAAGCCTCAGTTGATGGCATGTGGCATTGAGGAAAGGTGGAAACCCCTTCTCAAGTTTCTTTACTATCTTGGAATTAATCGGAATGGCCTAAAAAGAATGCTCATCATCAAACCAATGGTGTTTTGTGTCGATCTGGAATCTACCATTGCGCCAAAGGTAGTGCACTATTTTTTCCTCCTTCCTATATATGTGCTACCTGCCTTTTACCCTTCACTTTTTTCTGCGTCACAACTTAACTTCTGTTGCCTTTTTTTCTTCTTCCTGAAAGTGTGACTATATATGAATGCACCTTCTTTCATCTAGCTTCCTTTACGAAATGTGTCCTTTGATATTATTCCATAGGTGCGGTTTTTCCAAGACTTGGGTATCAAAGAAGATGCCATTGGTCGCATGCTTGTCAAGTTTCCTCCACTGCTGACATACAGCCTTTACAAGAAGATTCGTCCAGTGGTTTGTTTTTCTCCCCCATTATTTGTTGGTGCTGTTGTTTTTACATTAGCTTTTGATGTCAGCATTTGAAATATATTGCTCTAGAACCTGAATTTTTTGAAGTTTTCTTTCTCTAAAAGTTACTGTGAATTGTGATAGTTACTAATATATCTGTTGTGCGGCTCGAGCTACAGATTAAAGTTGATGATGGAAACTTACTGCTAATCTGCTATATTGCTTCATAGTAAGCAGGAGACACTGAATGCATTTTGACTTGTTATCAATTGTCTAAATAATTTCAGTTGTTCTTTCTTTCCTTCTATTTGCACCTTTATTAGTAGCGTGTGGCTGATAATCATTTGGAAGAAAATTGTTTCACTTGAAATTCAAATTGTTTCTATAATATTTCTAAAAACGTATGCAATTTCTGTAAGTTTCCAATGATCTTTGTAAAACTACTTGCCAATAGATCATCTTCTCTTGGTTTGTTGCGACTTTGGACTCTAGATGTCTGTTGTATATGCTTGAAGTGGGAATAAATGCAAAATTGTTTAATAACTTGAGTATACCTGACTTCCAGGTTGTGTTCTTATTAACGAGGGCTGGAGTCACACAGAAAAATATAGCAAAGGTGGTAGCAATGGCACCAGAGCTGTTAGGGTGTAGCATTGCACACAAGTTGGATGGAAATGTAAAGTATTACCTGTCCCTTGGGATAAGCCTTCGGCAATTAGGTGAGATGATTGCTGATTTTCCAATGCTCTTGCGTTACAATGTTGATCTTTTCCGACCCAAGTATCGGTACTTGCGAAGAACAATGGTCCGTCCTCTACGGGATCTCATTGAGTTTCCAAGGTAAGCTCTTTAGTCTTTACTTCAGATAGCTCCCTTAAGCACCCCTTAAGTTAATCTTAACAAATTACTGGTGACTCAAAGTATTGAACATTTATGGAAGAATTTGAAATAGATATACAGTAGTTTCGCTTGTTCAGACCTCAATTATCTTTATATAACTAATTTTGGTGGTTTGGTTCAAATGCATGCAGGTTTTTCAGCTACTCCCTTGAAGGCAGAATCATACCAAGACACAAGGTTATGCTGGAAAATCGGGTGAACTTTAAACTCCGATATATGTTGGCAAGTACTGACGAGGAATTTAACCAGCGTGTTCAGGAGGCAGTTGAAAGGCGGCAGAGATTTGAATCAGGTGCAGCTGCAGTTGAAACTCACACCCTTGATGATGTTGCAGATTCTGACTCTGAGGATTATTCTTCGATTAGTGAAGCTGACCGTAGTTCTTTCCAGCAAAAGGATTCTGGTGTGGTGTTGTCAGTTTGAACTTGATTAGTCATTGATCTTGACCCACTGTACATAAATTCTATGGAGTAAAATATTTTGAATTGTTATATGCTCTTTTGGATATGTATAGATTGTTAGATACAACCCATAGAACTATGGAAGATGAAATTAGACTAATACAAAAATGTGTACAGTACTTTATAACATCATGATGTTTTGTAAGCATAATCCTTGTCTCTCTTCTTGGGAATCCTTCACTTTTGCCCAATATATATTTGAGTGAGACAACTATCAAAAAACATTTTTTCATTTAAGAGAAGGTATCTAAGAGTTGAGACTGTTCTGAACTTCAAACGGTTAAATTCGACAATTGGTATTTCAAAAACTAATGTGGTATGGATGTTATTGTCTACCTAAAAACATAATAGTAGCAAAACAAAGATCTTGTAAGTTGTAAACTTGTAATAAATGTTTATGCAATATAGGCGGTATTTTACTTCTTTAAATATTAAACAGACACCTCTATATCAATGAATTGGTCCTATGGTCTAGTGGTCAGGACATTGGACTCTGAATCCAGTAACCCGAGTTCAAATCTCGGTAGGACCTATATTTTTAATTTTTCACTTGTTTTGGTGAAGTTTTATTTTTCGCTCAAAATCATGTTTAAATTTTTTATTTAAATAATAAGAGGCATGGAACAACTCCATGACATGAAGAGGATCACTTGTATAATTCATGCTGTAAAATCCAAAGAGTTAAACCTGGTAGCTCACTTCTTTGAAGTTGAATAATAGATAAAAAAAAAGAGAGATGAAGTAAATGAAGTTATATTGTGTTTCATGTTTCTTTTTCCACTTCTTCGCATCCGAATTCCACCAAAATAGAAAATAAAAAATGAAGCAGTCAAGAATTCTAAAACTAAAATTTACACTTTCACAACAGGGACCAGAAATCAAATAGATCAATTACAGAAAAAATTGTAGTGTGGCTTGTTTTTTTTGTTTTGTTTTGGTTTCGGAATTTTTCCCCCAATCAAAAACAAGCTCAAACAAATGAGAACATAGACTGCCAGAAAGTACTGCCTTTCTCCCACACGGTATGCATCATCAATCATAAGTCAACTGTAAAGCAGCTACAGCTCGGTCAATCGAGCATCCTTCCCACAAGCTTTCAAATTTTGATAACTGAATCGCGAGTAATGGCTGTACACCTCTGAAAATTAAATCAATGAACACCAAAACTGGCCCGAAACCCACAAACTGTAGAACCAAGACACGCTGTGCGAAGTGAAAGTAGCAGTGAGCCGGGTGCTCAAACTGTTATTGACAAAAGAATGTGACATCAACAATCAATCAACTTTTTCTCTCTAAACCTTAATCTTGTCTATGGTCTCTCTACATCATGCACATCACCAGGTTCTGGAAATATTTCCCTTGATTGCCGTCGCTGTGAGGATGAATTATCACCCCCACCAACTTGCCCGCTGCCCTGGGACCCGGACGTACCTGACTGTTTCAGGCTGCTTGTTCCCTCAGCTCGAGATGCTGGCGCTGCTGGGGCAGCACCCACATCCACGCTTTGTCTCCAACTTCCAAATACTGAAGCATTCCAAGACCCTCTTGAAGATGTTGTTCTAAGCCTTCCGGAGCCAACATTTTCTTCTCGTACCACCTTTAATGGGTTCTCCAACGCTTTAAGAATATACCTCATGAGAGGCCGCCTTGAAGGTTTTGGATTAAGGCACGATCTAGCAACAATAGCCATTGCCCAGACTTCTTCCAGAAGGTCTTCATCGTATATCAAAGAGGGGTCCACAATTTTCGTTACAAGTTCCTTATCGTAAATATTTATATAAGGCAATGTTTGATCCAGCCACTCCTTTACACTGCTATCATTTGTTGCACTCATGCCTAATCTACCGGTGACTAACTCAAGTAACACCTTCCCAAAGCAGTAAACATCATATGCACATGTTGATGCCTGAGAACCTGGAATTGGGGGAAAAAAGTAGAGCTATTAGCCTATTATTGTTGAAGGCTGATAGCTTATATCTAAAACCATGAAAATGTCAAGCAACTTTATTTAACTAACAATCTAATTCTAATTTCAGCAGATTGCTGCAAGGAGAAAGATTACATGCTGACATGCATAAAACAGAAACACGGACAGATGATGAATAACCAATTATTCTGGTTGGACATTTTCATTATCCAAAATATTAACAAAATGCTAATGTGATTGATTTTTTCTACGGAGTATAAAAAAAGAACTCGCATGGTTCCATCTAGACGAACTCATCAAAACCACATACCACTAGTGAACATGCTAATGATGCCTCGCTGACTAGAGTATGGAAAATCTACCAAGCCTATACAAATCCTTAGTCAAGCAGTTCACACTTATTTGAGAAGATCATTTGATTTTTGAAAACATGAAAGCACTTGCAACTACGTTCCACAGGGTCAGTTGCATCCTGAAAGAGCTATGCTTCTAATCCTGGAACTATGTTCAAATGTTTATTGACCCAAGCAGCTGTCATGAAAGTTTGAAACCCAGTACTGAACTACTGATGAATCTGCCATCTCAGAGTGTTATGGTGAGTGGGGAGAGTCAGACATACAAAACCTTAATCCTCTGATAGCGAAAGGCTTTTTCGAAATTCTAGTTGACTCTAGATATTATACAAAATTAAAAAAAGCTACATTAAAATAAGGAAACATTGACCATTTCAAATATCATTATAATTAGTCTACTGTAATTCCAAACAAGAAAAATTTGACATTTCGGTTCAGAAAAGATGAGTGAAAAAAAAATAATGTAATAAAATCTCTGTTCTGTGATTAGTTTTTTTATTGAAGTAAAACAAACTTTTTGACATGTAAACAGTGCCTTAAATTCTTTATCTAACCCTGATCTGTTGGCCCAAATATCACTTTCCCTAGCTCAGAAATTATAAAAATATGACATCATTCACCTAAGCAGATTTGATACAACAACAACAACAACAAAGCCTTAGTCCCAAATTAATTTGGGGTCGGCTTGACATGAATTAATATGAGGAGTCGCAAAAGTCATCTGTAGAAATCATTTTCCTCCAACCTTCCCTATTTGACACTAAAATTTCTTCAAGCTCCAACACCCTCATATCTTCACTAAATTTTCCCTATTTGACCTAAGCGAATTTCATACTGCTTAAAAAAGATGGGACTCTATTAAATTTTTCAGAAAGAAACATGTCCAATTCAGTCTAAACACTATTCAGCTAACAGGCAAAACCATAGATTAAGATTTCAATCCAGTCTACATACCTGATGGCCCTTGTTCAGAGGTCCTGCAGAAAAGTAGCAAATCAAATAATATCAGGATAGTGTCATCTAAAGTTTAATGGATAATAAATGTGAAAAATATTTTACAAAAATTATTGACAATTTTATTTGACTTACAGACAATTGGACAAAAACCACGTATAAAGTAATGGAAGAACAAAATTCGCATTTCAATTAGTAGGAGAGATAAATCAGTAATTCGGTATCAAAGAAGCAAAAGCTGCAGTCCCTTTATAACATACAAAAATGGAAGAATATGGGAAATTTTCATTTTGTCAATCGGAGTCTAAAATAAGAGACAAAAGGCACATGAAGGGAGATATAACATCTAACAACAGAACATGACTTTGGCTCTGAGCCTTAGACTAGACTCCAAAGGTGTGTTGTAGATTTACGTTCATACTTTGTGTCTATCATAGTACAAGGAATTCATAGCATATAAGCTTCAGAACATGTCGTAATCTCTCCTAAGAGAAAAATACTTACTGTGGCAATCGCAACAGTCTTGTAATGACTCCTGGCTGAGATTCTCCTTCTTGTATGCAAACATCACTGAGACTGCCAAGTCTGACTTCAAATTTATCATCAAGGAGGATGCTACTCGCTTGCAAGTCCCTTCAGGAAGGAGGAAATCAAAGTGAATAATGGCAACAAATATTAATTTGGCAACATGCTATCAGTCTGTCAGTGCATAAATGGGTTCACCTGTGGGCAAAGCACAGAGGCTGAGCAATTAAATGATTTAGCTGTTGAGCCATAAAATAGTAAGGAGTACTTCGTATGGCTTAGCTGAGACACATCTAAGAGTGTCTAGGTGGAAAAAAACTGCTGCTTCATTTATATTACTATAATGATCCTACTACTAAACTTTGATAAGGAAGACGCTCTGAAAAATAGGCATCATTAACTAGTATCTGAGTTTTCAAAGCATTCTCATATCATCTTTACAAATATAATTGTGTTGTTATTCACAGAAGTATGATCCTTCACATTGCTGAGATGCAAAACTTCACCACAGTACCTCATTAAAGATACAGGTTGGGCTATTGCCTACGTGGGCCTCAAGGTCTTTTAATACGGAAATTTTAAGAGGGAAAACCTAAAATCTAGTCATCTACTGTCATGTAAACATAGAAAATGCCTCACTTCTAAGCGCATCAATACAACCTTAAATTCATATAAATGATGTAAAAGCCAAAAATAGAGCCCTATCACACGATTAACTGGAAGTCTGGAAGCATTTTGTTGTCACATTATTTGTAACTCACATACTATTCAATCATATTTATGCCTCTTGAAGACAAGATGTAAAAACCCATACCAAACAAGAGATTACGGATAGTTTCAGTGGCACATAGCATCTGATGATAGAAAAGAATTTAGCTCTCTAATAGCTATTAAATACAAGAAGCCAATCACACTCAATCAATCAATCAATCAATCAATCACAGCCTTAATCCCAAAAAATTGGGGTCGGCTACATGAACCAAAACTCATCATTCCATGTGGTCATCCACATTCGGCTACAAGAAGCCAATCACACTAATATACACAAAGAAAACAATCGATTTAATAATTTACGTAGTAATTTAATATTAAAACCCTGTAAAAGATGCCCAAAAAATGCAATATATGGAGGTATTACCTGTGAACAAAGGGTGGTGCACACTCATGATGTAGGTAACATAGACCCTCTGCTGCTCCTATTGCGATTTTTAGTCTTGTTATCCAATCAAGGGACTGCAAACTATCATCATCAGTATTGACCTTCCTGTACAAGGAGCTTGACAAGTCTGAATTTGGCATGTACTTGTAAACTATGTACTTCTCATTTTCCTGATCCAAACAATGTCCCAAAAGAGGAACCAATCTGGAATGTGATACTTTGCTGAAAAAGTCTAACTCTACAAGATATGCCTCCCTTTTTACTGAATTCAAATCAACTCTTTTGACAACCACAGGGATACCACCTTCTAAGAGACCTCGGAACAAATCACCCGAATGCCCATTTTTAATGAGATTCAGATCACTGAAGTTGCTTGTAGCGTCAAGCAGCTGCTGGTATGTGTATGCATCTCCCAAACTTGAAAAATTTAACAATGTACTTGGTGAAGGAGGACCAGCTACTGTAGGAGGGATTGGGCCCACACCATTCCCTCTTTGCCGCGTACCACGTTTTCTTCGGGCGCATATGAATAATAATATCAGCAAAAGCAACAATAGCAGTAGACCAATTCCCCCTAAAACTGCAGCCAATATGATAGTACGCCTGTGACTCTTACGTGAAGGTCCTTGTCCTGCTTCTGGGCTGACATTTGTACTCGGCAGTCCAAAATTGTCAAAAACCAAACCTTTTAACGAATAAAAGGAGGAACACTCCTCCCGTGTTCTCTGATCCGCTGCATTTTGGAGACAATTAGCAATAAGGGATGCACTGCCATTAATATATTCTGGTAGTTGGCCCTCAAAGTAATTGCCAGATAAATCAACCAAACTAAATTTCTGAAGCACCGAACCCAGTCCCCCATAATATTCATTGTCAGAGATATTAAGTACTGCATCAGTGGCATCGCCATTGACGGTGATATTTGGAAGGATACCCGTAAAATTATTTCCCGATAAATCAACAAGGCGCAGATTGGAAATCGACCACAATGCATCAGGAATAGCACCTGAAAAATTGTTGTGACTCAAAACCACAACTTCCAACCTGGTCAATGCAGTGAATAAATTAACTGGAAGTGTGCCAGAAAGTCTATTGTTCCCAATGACCATTTTTCTCAAATTCTTCAGCCCCCTCAAATCAGGATGCAATGCATTCACCAACGAATTAAAGCTAAGGTCAAGGTCAACAAGAGCACTAAGGTCACCAAGTTGAGGAGGTATACCAGATGCAAAACTATTGTTCGAAAAATTCAAAGTCCTGAGATTCCGCAACATCCCAATACCCGGGGGAATAAACCCAGAGACAGTATTCGACGATATGTCAAAATACGACAGGTTTCTAAGCGAGGCAACAGAAGCCGGAATTGACCCAGTAAGCGAATTGTGGGAAAGATCAAGGATTGAAAGATTCACCAATTGACCCAAAGTAGGAGGAAGAACACCACCAATCTCATTATGAGACATGACCAAGACATTCAATCTCCTCAAACTCCCTAAACTCAATGGCATAGAACCCCTAACAGAACAAGACTGAAGATCAAGCACTTGCAAATTCCCCATCCTCGCTCCAAACCAATCGGGTATTCGCCCCGGAAGCTCGAAAAAGGAGGCATTAAATGACAGTAAACTAGTCAAATTAGCAAGAGCATCAACAGCAAATTGAGGGTTTTGACCCCCAATTCTAGTCCTCCTAAACCCAGAAACATTAATCCCAATAACAGAACCATTACCATCACAATCAATTCCCCTCCATACACTACACGGGTCGGGCTTAATGGGCCATTCCCTGGCCCGAATACCCAGTGAGGATCTCAGTTGAATCAAAGCAAGTCTTTCAGAAAACACTGTAGTTTGCTGTTGTTGCTGACCAACTACCACAACCAATGTACTCTCAAATCTCAACAAACTCCATAATACTAACACAACTTCTATACTAATTAACAAATTATTCCTTCTTTTTAATTGATCCATTTTCAAGCTACTAATAACATCAACAACAAATCATAACAATGAATTAGTGATTTAAACATTGTTTTTTTTTTTTTTTTGCTTCAATTTCTTCAACTCACTAAAACCATAATCAATCTTCTATGCAACAGTTTGTGATACAGAACACAGTAATCATTGAAGGTAGTTGAGATAAAACAATGCTCAATTGCATTTTCTTTTCTTTTCTACTCACAGCATTAAAGCAAGAATAATATATTTACTTCAATTTTTTTTTCAAAAAAAAAAAAGTTAAATTCATTACCTTAATTCAATTCTTGTAGTAAAAGGAAAAAATTCAAGCTTTTCCCAGAATTCTAGCTTTCTTCCTCAAAATTCTTGAATAATTCACCAACTTTTTTTATATTCTCCCTCATAAAAAAAAATTAAAAAAATTAATTAATTTTGTTGCTGTTTCTTGACAATGGGTTTTTGAGGGTTGAAGGAGGTGAGAGAAATTAGAAATAGTAAATTTCAGATCATATAATTAAAAAAATAATATATGGGTTTTAATAGTTATTGGTGTAGTTATTGTTAATAATAATGAGGAAGCCAGAGAGAGAAAGCAAGGTTGTGAGAGAAACTGAGATTTCAATGGTTTGATTTTATGTTATTCTAGTCAAGCCGTCTGTCTTACCAAAAAAAAATTATGTTATTTTTTCAAAAATTTATACGAGTATTAGACAAAAGTTAATAAGCGTCTCAAGCTATTGAATTAGCATGTTAAAAATAAAAATAATAATTTTAAATATGCTTTTATATTATAAGCATGTATGATTTTAACTTGAATTTTTGAATAAATACCATTTTAAGAATTTATTTAATGCTTATCAACCGTCTCAAGGACGTTCTTTAGCAAGATCTTTTATACACCCTTCATTCCTAAATGTTTGATAAATTTGGAAACTTATACTATTCATAAAATGAGAGAATCTTTTAAATTACTCTTAATATATAAAACATAATATAGTCATATATGGTCTTGTTTGATTCGTTTTAATGAGTACATTATTAATATACAATTATTATAATTTTTATATATACACAACAAAAATATTTAAAGTTAATAAGTGCATTGGTATATGTGCAAGTCAAAATATGTCAAACAATTAGGAATGGAAGAAGTACTTACTTTCTAAAAAGAAAATTAAACTAATTCAAAAAAAATTTAAAATTATCTATGCACAAAATGTCACTCTCTTAACACACAAAGGCACAGCCAACTTTATATTACCAAAAAGCTTAAATAAAAAAGAAGATCTCTTTTTAGATGATGACATACATCTCTTGGTAATAAGGTTTTCTTTGATTTTCTCTTTGTTATGTTTGTTTGTTGTTGTAAATTGGTTGAGAAACCTTGGAAAAGTCATTTTGAAACAATGCCAATACAAATTGTGAATTTGTGATGATGTGAATTTGCCGTCTTTTTTATATTTTCAAAATTTAAGTTTTAATTTCTACTATACTTTAGAATAAGTCTTAGTTGAATTTTTTTTTAATGAGATTTTTGATAGTTGGTCTAAATGTTGCTATTGAATTGCAATTTTTTATTATTGAAATAAATTGGGAACGTAATTAAATCCTTATATTTTACCATTTAAGATGATCTTTACTATGCCTTAATTTATTATAAAATACGGGGGACAAAAATTTATATAAGACGGTCTTATTTGATAATACTAGTAGATAATTAACCAAAAAAGTTATATTAAATAAATCAATAAACTCAATTGTTAAAAAAATCTACACACAGCTGATGGTAAGGGCCTGTTTACTTCAGCTTAAAATCAGTTCAGTTCAACTCGGCTCAGCTCTTCTCTTATTTTGCTATTCATTAATCTTTCATAAAAAAAAACTGTCAGTTCAATTGTTTTCGATCAGCTGAAGTAAACAGATCCTAAGTCGGTTTTACCGAAGACTTGTTAATTTAAAAAACATAATACTCTTGGATATTACTACCTTCATTTGCGAGATGCATTTTTCCTTTTTATGTAGGATTACTTGCCGAATATAAAAGATATGTATCTGTTTGATTTTAGGGGGGAACAATTTTGAATAAGATTTTAAAAAAAATTCCACTTAAATGAAAATATTGGGCAAACTTTTAGTGAGGATTGAGGAATAAAATTTTGGTCTAATCCTGGCCTTTTAATTTGGGGTTAATTCAGCTCCGCTCTTATAGACAATAGTTGACTTCGATGATTCTGTATAATAAAGACAGCTAAACTAAAGTTGAATTTCCACAACTAGTGAATGTAGTGATTGACTACTGATTAATTGATATGATCTTGTATTATTTTGATTAATTATGTGGAATTAAATACTCTTTTACTTAGCTTGCTATAGCTAGTACGTTACATAGTTAATGCAATTCTTTGACGAAAATCACAGCTAGGCATATGTACAATAGCATTTCATGCCTGAAAGAAACTTCATATAGCAGTAACCTGCCACGGGTCCAAGTAGAGGTTTTGCATGACTTTAATTACATCCCCTCCTAAAATCTCATCTCCTCCATATATAATCCCTATGTCGGAAAAATATTTGCAATATATGTGATTTCTTACCCGCATTCAATTATTAATAACTTTAAATTTCGATAAGTTTAATTTATATAAATTAAGTGTGGAAAGTTAAACTTTTATAAACTTTTATATAATCACATGTATTTTTTTAGATGCATGTTGAGTAAATAAAATCTAATTTTAAAAGATTTAGGTTGGTAGGCATATACTTACCAAAAAAAAGTTATTCTGTAACTAATGTCACATCAAGATGTGACAAATAACAACATCTTTACCTCTTTTATGGGATTTAAATAAATTGGTTTGGCTAAAAATATTTACAGAGTATATAAATTACCATTTACATATACAAAGTTTTATTTTTAAAGTCACTTTGTTGTTTTAATGTTTAGTTTTAATGTTTTATACGTAAAAAAAACATAGTCACATAAAATCTTGTTTGATTTGTCTCGATATGTTCTATACTTTTTAATATATAATTTTTTTTGAAATATAGTTCTAGGTATATATATATATGAGATGTGATAAAGAATGTAGCAATTAAAAAAGATGGATAGATTATCAAACAAACATCCAACTTTTAGTCGAAGTAGTAGAAAGCAGTGATTGAATATGAGTAGTAGTCCAATTTGTTAGGAAAATATATAGATATAGATTTAATATTTTCCAAACACAATTGAATGAAGTAAATTACTTCTGCAATTGTCATAGAAATAAAGAATGATGTTAATTTTGCCATGTTGTCCATTTAGGCATCTCATAATGTAAGTAACTGTTCATTGAGTACTTTGAAAGGTGAGAATTGAAATTTGGTATGGTAGTCATTAAAGAAATTATTGCTTCAATGAAAACGTATGTTGCTTGGCAAATTAAATTAAAGCTCTCTTTGCTCCCTTAGCTTCCACACTGTTTGTATCTTCTTCATAACTTCATTTATGTGATCTATCTTCTCAAGTCAGTGGATTGAAAGAGCTTCTCTCGCGAGTCATAGGACATGCTCAAGCCTCAAGCTAAGCAATGAACATCACAACTGACAAATATCCCAAGAGAAGTTAAATATGTCGAAAAACTCTCATTTAATAATCTATAATTGGCATAAGGTGTATGCTTGCTTGTAATGCATTTTCAAAACATTCCAACCACTTTATTTCGTTTCCCCACTAAGCCATCGAATCCAAGTATTGTTTCTATCAATTGATTATCTGTATAGTTGTTTAACCTTATTCTTTTGAGTTTATTTCTAATTCAGTTTATTATATATATATATGTTAAATTGAACTAATGAGTAGTAAAACAAAAGAAGAGCTGAATTAAACTAAGCTAAATTGAACTGATTTTAAGGTGAAGCAAACAGGCCCTAAAAAGATATTCCGATTGCATGATTTTCAATTCAGTTCAAACTTCATATAAAATTCATACAATATACTCCACACGATTGGTGGTCTAAAATTGAAATAGTAAGTTTGTTTTCCTTTATGGATTGAGTATGTAGATGACCAATCATATTGGCCTTAAATTAGAGCATTAAATTAATTAAAAGGTGGTCTCTCTAGTAGGTGAAATAATAATTTAATCTCATGCCACGGGTTTTTTCTTTAATTTTCTAGATGTGTTCTTTACTGCTTCTTCATTTTCATCATTTTTGTGGATGAATGTATTTATATTTGATTGAATTGTAGGATGAAATTGTGGTGGATATGAGTTATGAACTTCCATAAATTCTATTATGGCATTATCCCATTACATGTAAATTATTCACATGATAATTAAACACTTTATTTTACTCCGTAAAACAGAAGCACTTTTATTTCTATTATGGAAAGAGTAGTTCTCATTTAATATTATTCATTAGATTTTGTGACACTAATTTGTATTTATAGTATATAAAATATAAATTTTCAATACTATTAACATATAAATAATGACATAATGTAATAAGTTGAAGTTGTACACTTGTGCTTCAATCACACAAAAATTGTAAAAAAGCGGGAAAACTTAACTTTTTTTTTTCCGTTTTAAACAAGAGGGGCCATAGCTTAAGCCGCCGTCCTCAATAATATAGTTTATTAACGGTAGCAATGAAAAAGGCCAATATTCATGCTTTTTAATAAA
Organism: Suaeda aralocaspica; assembly: GCA_016808085.1. NCBI lineage: Eukaryota > Viridiplantae > Streptophyta > Magnoliopsida > Caryophyllales > Amaranthaceae > Suaeda > Suaeda aralocaspica. The sequence continues at coordinate 636,591 of PYUH01000100.1, forward strand.
TTATAATGCATTTTATGTCAATAATAATCCTGATTACGGTTGTAGATTGTATACGAGTAATACGACTATTTCATAGAGGATCAACATCGTAGTTGCATGCTTATTTTGTGTCAATGGAAAATGAAAACGCTGATGCATGCATTTTGCAAGCATTAGCGTAGGTGTAGCGACAACAAGTCAACAACAACAACAAAGTGCATTTCAATTCATTAATCGTATTCTCCCGTAGCTACATACTGTCGTAATCCGTATGTATGGTATAAATTTTATACCTGAATAGTTGTATTTAGGGAGTAATTAGTCAATTAAAGGGAAATTCATCAAATATTGGATGTTGATAAATGGCCACGTCATGTCAAATCATGTCTCCTATTTGTACCAGCAAAAGTTTCATAAAGTTAAAGCGTTGACTAGTTAATGATGTTAGAAAACAGTTACCAGTTGGTAAAAAAGTTTTTTCCCCTTAAAAGAAAAAAAAAAGATTATGGTACCAAAAGGCAATCCATTAAATTTCAATTGATTTAGAATTAGTTACAGGGTAATTTTAATTATTTTAATTACTGGTGGTAACGTAAATTTTTATTAAGGAGCATTTTTTCTTGAGGAACCATGAGAGGGTGAGAGCACTCATTCCAAGTTCTCCTAAAATCGGAAAATCCTTACCAGTAACCATTTAAATTATCTTCGCTCTCTTTAACTTGTTTTAATTTCATGATTTTTTTTCTTTTTGTTGTTTAGAGGGCCATACTAACAAACTAAAAAATCAATACTAAGCTAAGGTTCCTTAAACATAAAAAAATTATGACCAATTAACTTATCTTTCACTCTCTGTCTCATACTCCGTAATAAAATTTACTTTTTGCAATATAAAGAATTCATAGATTTACCAAAAGATCAAGATGTTCCATTAGCAAAGTTAGCATATGCATATATGATATACATATACGGAGTATATTGATTGTGGATACTGGACACCTACCAAAACTATTCATAACCCCATTGAATGTCATGGGAGGTTTTGTGACTTTTACAAAATTCATTCTGCAAGTGACTTGTGCATGTGAGTGTCAATTTTCCAAAATAGAATATACTTTACTTTTGCAAAAAAAATGAGTGGATTAAATTTCACCCACTTATGTTCTTGTTTACGTAGTATATAGGGCATAGTATATATACTGCATAATTGCATCTGCATGTATTTTATGGTGTGTATATTTCTCCATTATGTACATAAAATACGTTCCACTAAAGCCTAAAGGATCCCCAGTTCAAAACGCAATCGAGCTACGATGATAATAAGACGTTTGCAAATTAACTCTGAACTCACAAATCCAAATATCAATAGATGTAATATGTATGTGACTTCTGTGTGCTGCACGCAATATATATAATTAATCAATACTTGAGTACATATTCGTAGTATTCTACTTTTATTCAAGAGGCCGGCCAAACCAAGTACTCGTACATACGTTGAGGAGCCGGACGTACAAGAGGTGAAGAGACGAATCATGCCCTCTCAACCGTGTGTACTTTCAATTCCTTTATTTTAGTACGTAATTTCTTCTAATAAGTACTATGTATTTATAATATTGTTCATAATTTAGATGTGACAAAAACTTTTATTTGAATTGACTACTTTTTGTCTTGCAAGTTCGTACCTAACACACACTTTATAAAAAGAAATAAACTTTTAAATTTATTATCATGGTTCAAAGTTCAGAATAGAAGTTTTTCTTATTAAGACCGAAAACTTAGACTTGGTAGTAAGTCAACTATATGTTTTATACATAAGTAATTAGTAAATTATTATATATACGATGACATTTGTAATTAAGCAAAACTTTCTATTTCTTGTAAAGTCATGTATATATATTTATACACTACCTACCATTAATCTTCTACCGTAATTAAGATCTATGCAGCCATCAATTCAAATCCTTGGATTCTTAAAGAAGATCCTATTTTTCTTTAAGCACAATCATTTCCCAAAAGCAAACTTTGATGAAAGAAAGGAGCATTACCAACCTTATATATATTGTATATAGCCCTCGAGGAATCTTAGTGTTCCATTGTTAGCTTGCCTTTCTATTTTCCACGCATTATCGTCACTTATATTATGACTTATCTTATCAAACCAAACCAAACAATCGTTGCATATTATTAATAGCTCAATTATAGCAAACTTTCATGTTCATATATCGTATCGTATCATATCATATCCTTTATTTAAAAAATGTCCAATTGGGATATATAACTTAATTAATTAATTATATATATGAAATAAAGAGGAATAATTTCATTATATGAATTGGTAATCATCATAAGATATATTTACTATATATCTAGACAAGCGAGGTAATGTCATTGAGAGCAGCTAATTGTTGTTTCTTGTTAATATATCTTGATTCATATTAATTTAGTTCTTGTTTACTCCAATAGAAATTAATTTCAATTGATATTGCAACAATTAAAAAATGTAATTAAGAAATATTTAACTGTTGGCGATCAACAAATAATTAAAAAAAATGTAATAATTGTATTTTTCTATTGAAACTAGAGATCAACAAACAATAATAACTTAGACTAGTATATGTATACATGATTGTAGATCCAACAAATAATTCCAGTTCAATTGTCAGGTAGTACACTTAAAGAAAGCCAACTGCTACTCTAGCTAGCACAAAAAAAGGGGAGGAAAAAAAAAAAGGTTGTTTGGTTCATTATTTTTTGATGGCTTTCTTCCTAAGAAATTCTTGCTTCTAGGATAAAACGTTTACTACGTAGCCTACAATACATTAACCTACTTACATAGTTTATTGCACAAAAATAATTGGAAGTAATAAGATGGATGAATTATAGTAATAATATTTGGCGTTTTTCTAAATCAATTTTCTTTTTGCTGAAATTTTCATTTATTTTTAAAATAAAGTCCATTATATTAGTTGTGGTCCTTAGTTCAATTAAGGTTATGTAATTTGCTTTCATGCCATTCTTTTTGTCTCCGAAAAGTACCATTAGAAGGATGAACTAATAAATAATTCCATGGAACATGCAATCCACATAAGCAGAATCAAAACTTTTTTTATCATTCACTATGAAGACAAGCCACTAATGTATTTTAATTAATAAATGATTTAGGAAATTAAAAGAAGGAACTTAATTATTAATTTCATTATTAACGGGTTGCATTATTCTTAATTATATATACGGATTATATAAGTAGATGGATTCATGAGATAATTACACGATCATATATGATGTTTTCAGCTTTCCCCTCATTTTGCGGCATGCAGTACGTATTCATGAAAATATAACCATTGATATTCGTTTTAGTCCTCAAAAATCTATTTGTAAACCCTTACCTATCTCAAATGTGCGATAAACAAATGAAATAAATGTCCCGTTTGAGTTGGAATGGGCCGAATCGAATTGAATCTAATTAAACTAAATCGAATATAATATGTTGAGTAGTCTTCGAAATTCAGTCAAATGCATTATACAAGTTATAATGAATTAAACTAAATATATATAGCCTAAAAAATAAAACCTTATTATGGAAACTTTGTTGGTTTGAATCCTTCTTCGTTTCCTCATTTGTATTAATATATATATATATATATATATATAT
>PYUH01000100.1:642219-734040 GCA_016808085.1 Suaeda aralocaspica
GAAGGAACTTAATTATTAATTTCATTATTAACGGGTTGCATTATTCTTAATTATATATACGGATTATATAAGTAGATGGATTCATGAGATAATTACACGATCATATATGATGTTTTCAGCTTTCCCCTCATTTTGCGGCATGCAGTACGTATTCATGAAAATATAACCATTGATATTCGTTTTAGTCCTCAAAAATCTATTTGTAAACCCTTACCTATCTCAAATGTGCGATAAACAAATGAAATAAATGTCCCGTTTGAGTTGGAATGGGCCGAATCGAATTGAATCTAATTAAACTAAATCGAATATAATATGTTGAGTAGTCTTCGAAATTCAGTCAAATGCATTATACAAGTTATAATGAATTAAACTAAATATATATAGCCTAAAAAATAAAACCTTATTATGGAAACTTTGTTGGTTTGAATCCTTCTTCGTTTCCTCATTTGTATTAATATATATATATATATATATATATATATTAGTATATAAGTATGTACTAGCACCACCGTACGTAGCTTATTTGCATCCAAAAAAAATAGAGACTTACTTAATGAATAATTGATAAGAAGTCTTACATTTGATTTATGATAAATTTCTTATTTGAAGTACAGACTGTAGGATTCAAACAAAGCTCATAAGTGGGTAACTAAGATACAATCATAGAATGTGACCGCATGTGAGGAAATATAGTTTTCAACTTTTCATGGCTTCATCGTGTACGTACTAGCTTATTATTAAACAATTTATTTAATTGCATGACATAACTTATTATAAGCACGTGCCCCCAGCTAGGCTATTCACACACCCATTCTCCCACATACATTATCAAAATTATTAATTAAAATCAACAATAATTAAACCATATTAATTAAGAGTATTTTTATCGAGATAAAGCTTAATAGTTTTATTTAGGTTTAAAAAGTGAGGTCAATGATTAAAGGAAGCTAATACCATATACAAGTCACAAGTGGATTTCCAATAACCACATAATAATGGATCAATGAAATTCAGTTCCATTATATATGTGACAGTCCATATTAACATATATGCAGTAGTGCATGAATACAAGGCTTGATTTAATTTAATTTGATCTGGGAAAACTCAACTAAGATGTTGCATTATAGAATGGCAGACGAGTCAACTACGTAGTGGTTAGCCTTTTGCTACTTCTTTGATTCTTCCATTAATTGCTATTGTTGCATCTGTACGAATATTAGTGAACCTTCCTTTCAGGCTTAAGAGGAGCAAAATCACATAAACTAAACTTGCATTTGGATGGCTATATATTATCCCCAACAGGCCACAATGACCGGTTTCTCTTAAACTCGCCAAGTCGATAACAACGAAATTGTAGGTAATAAAGATATTTAATGAAGAATTGTAATAATTGTGATAGCTAATATGAGACAGACAGAGTATCATATGTTTGTACCTAGTTAGTGTATATTATGTACGTGCCTATACCATTGGGGTTGAAATTAATTTAACAAAACTAGCTCATACCCTTAATCAACTTTTTTAATTTTGATTATTTTCGACCAATAATGTATGTATTCGGATGATGTGTCAATTAATCAAAGGGGGGAGAGTATATTTAAAAGTGTCAGCAACCAAATTCTTTTCAAATTGATTAATCGTTGATGGAACATTAACACAGTTCAAAGTCAAGGACATTCAAATCATTTGAATATTTTTCCTGTTTCAGCCAATCAGTTCTTTTTTAGTTCATGTAAAAATAAATGCATGTTTATGAAAATATTTAGAAGAGCAAAACAAAATGAAGAGCATGATTTGTTCAGGTATTTCCATGTTAGTTAACTTAGCAAGCTCTATTTATAAAAATACAGGTAATAACTAATTAACAATGTTGTTTAATGTAATAAAAAATGTACGTAGTCCGTAGTTTGTTGAAGCCGTTTTTATTATTGTTTCTTGACTTCTTGCTAAAATTGGTGTTGATATATTTTTATTTTTTGAAATCAAACTTATGTTTGTTGGCTGAGACTGATAGTTTGAAAATGATATGCCATCTACCAACAATTTAGCTTGGAAATCGAAGCAAACACTTTTCTATTGTACGAGTGCTATAAGCAACCCTTTTAGTATTCAAACAATGGCCAAACACTCCTTTTCAAATCAATGGGTTCGGACATAGAAAAGACGTATAAACTTGTCTATACTCCATCCACAACAAATAACTAACTACTTGTACATTTTTTTTTATTTTTTTTTTTCTATTTATATTCTAGAAACACCTCCGATATTATGAAAATCACAATGCATCTTTAATAATTATGAAATACTCCGTATAAATTAATGAAAGGGTTGAAGATATTACATAAATATGGTAGCAGTATAATTTGGGACCGAGGGAAAGAGTATTGAGAAACAAACTGGGATTCATTAATGGCCCAACCATCAACTCAAATTAAATTCCATGCCATTTGGGCCTCCAATCACATTGGATTATATAGAGTAGAACTAAAAGGTCTCGTGTTGGATTTATATTGAAACCGAAAATTAGTGATCACAAATGGCCAAAAATTGACACTTCCCATTTTTGGGTCCATAGTATGATATTAATGTTGGTTGATGAAAACGTTACTTCTTATGACTTATAGAATCAACTTTTAACTAGTTGACTATCTTATTTCATCATCTATGTCCAACTTATTAATGTGTTGAAGGGTCCAAATTTGTCATTCTTATTTAAATAGATATTTTTTAATCAAAATTTATGATGCTTTTCTTCCCTACAATTCTACAAAAACGTGTAAATTGCAAAAGCGAGCATTTTTTTTTTTTTTAGAAATGGATTAGTTTTCTTTTACTTTTCCACAATGATTTTTGTGAAAATTGAAATTAAATTTCTAAAAGGCCTAATATAGTGGCCCGCTAAGGTTATCGCGTTGAAGATCCACTTAAAAACCCTCCGGGTTTCTGGCCCATACACTTGCTTGTCCATATTTGGGACGAAGTGATCAGCGTTGAAGGCTTGAAGCTTCATTAGGTTTTAGACGAAAAAAACAATTTTAAATTTTAATGCAATATGTTTTAACATGTAAAATGGAGATCATAGAAATTATTTTGTCTCACGCAAGAAGAGTGTGAAAGAAAGAAAGAAAAAATTAAAATGATATGGCTATATAGGTAGAACAAAGAAGTGAAAAGGAGAATAAATATGAAAATACTTTTGAAAGGTCGAAACTAAACATCCTTTATGGCACACGGCACATGTATTGAATGATGCACAATTGTACGCATGTTGCAACTAACATATGATGGTGCAAGCAAAATGTTGTAATGTGTCCAAGCCAATTTTGATTTAGCCTAGCTAAATGAATACCTTGTAAGATAAGTTTTCTATTAATGTATATGTATGGGGCTAAAATAACATCTTGTGAGTGTGAGGACTGAGGTAGTTCTTGATATTGGCTACAAAGCGAATTCCATAAACTGAAATTCATACATAAATTTATATATGGTGATACATGGACAAAACAAGGTAAGACAAGGATTAAGCTGATACCATGCATGGCAGCTAATACTTTGTCATCCCTCCAACTTTTCAATGCTTCTTCTTCGTCCGCCTCTACTTACAGTACTAGCCTAATTTTGTGTCGACATATTTTTATGTGATGAGTAATGAAGACGTTAGATATGAATCATATATGTTTCATCTATGTATGCTTAATGCTTACTCGATCATTGCAGTTGTGTGATCATGCATGTACTGCCCCTGAACAGAAGTCAAGGTTAGTTGCATGATTTTTGGTTTTCATTATTTCACGTTGTTGGTTCTAATTCTCCATTAGCTAGTGATCAATTACTATCTTGTCTCATGCAATTGGTCACTCTTTACAACTAACAGAAATTACATAAAAATGATACAAAATACTATACTTATTCCTAAGGACACTTAATTCATATAACTTGCGTGTCCTTAGAGGCAAGTATATATTTCGATGTTGTTTTCATGTAATTTTTATAATCTCATCATTAATATTTTTGGACCAACGTTGATAGAATCACACATAGGTTTAATGGTTATTGCTTGGGTTGTAAAGATTGCGGAATGAAAATGTGGAATCATCAGCATTTTATCTAATTTGTATGCATCTTATGATGTTAGGTAGTGCTCATAGAGTCATAGTTACTTGCTTTTGTTTAATACTTGAACAATATGTTTCGATTATTAACAAATAGAGAGAAAGGCAGGAGCATACTTCCTTATTGAACCAAAAAAAATTATCATGAAAAACATGTAAAATTCAAAGTTCAAATTGAACAATGTTGGATAAAACCTTTTGGGCTTTTTTGTAATAGCAGCCCATTTAAAGAAATGGCACAATGCAATAATGACAAAAACAAGCCCATCAAATAAAACCCCTTTTGTTACCAAAATATCATTACTCACTATTACAGATATTCCTCATTATCCTTTTTCTACGTAGTCACCAATCACTAAAAAGCCCACGGCCCACAATCACACGTCACACGCTCTAAAGCCAAAAAAGGCAAAGATAAGATTCACGAGATATTTTATATGTCTAAATCTCAAATAAAGAAAATATCTTCATTAACCAAGGTTAACTTACCTTCCTCAATTTTAACCTTAGTCATCCTAAAACCCACAGTTTCAACCCTACTTCCTCCCTATAAAACCTCCCCTCCATCCTCCTTAATTCTTCAAGCTCTCTTATCTTCTTTCTTTTTTCGTTCATTTTTTCAATTCTCCTCATTTTCAAATCCTCTTTATAAAAAAGAAAAAAATGGCTGCTGAAGTTGAGTACAGATGTTTCGTCGGTGGCCTTGCATGGGCAACCGATGACAATGGTTTGGCCACTGCTTTCTCTCGTTACGGAGATGTCACTGAATCGAAGGTTTCTTGTTAATCAAATTAAATCTAAGAAAACGGAAAAAAAAAATGAAAATGAAAAATGAAATTATGATAACTGTTACTTTGATCTGAAAAATTCTGTTACAACACTACTATCTCTGTTACTGTTACTACTGTTACTGTTACTATTGTTACTGTTACTTGATCTTGATCTTTTATGATAATATCCGGAAACGGTATGTCTTTAAAGAGACGGAAATGATCATTTCTTTTACTTCCATTTTTTTACCGTTAATTTATTGAAATTTGTAGATCTGATTTATTGTTTGAATTTTTTAGGTGATTCATGACAGAGAGACAGGCAGATCTAGAGGATTTGGATTCGTCACCTTCGGAACTAAAGAAGAGCTTGACGCTGCTATTGAAGGAATGAACGGACAGACACTTGACGACCGTCAAATCACCGTTAACGAGGCTCAATCTCGCAGCGGTGGAGGCGGTGGCGGTGGATTCCGCAGTGGTGGAGGTGGCGGTTACGGAGGAGGAGGTCGACGTGACGGTGGAGGGTACGGTGGAGGAGGCGGTGGACGCCGTGAAGGTGGTTACGGAGGTGGAGGTGGTGGTGGCTACGGAGGTGGTGGTCGACGTGAAGGTGGATACGGTGGTGGAGGCGGTGGAGGTTACGGTGGATCACGTGGTTCTGACGGTGGTAGCTGGAGGAATTAGTTTTTTTAGGAGTGGAAAAATGTTGCGGTTTTAATAAGCTTTTTTTACTGTATGGTTAAAAAGGTTGATCTATGTTACTGTTACCGTTTGGTTAATGCTTTAGTCAGTAGGTGAGTTGGTTAATGAAAGGGGTTTTCTGGAAATTTGGTTACTTTTAAAAATGGGGATGGTACTGTTAGTTTGTAATTAGAACGATAGTTTCAGCCTTGGGAAGTAATGAAAAGGATTGCCAAAATTGTTGTTTCTCATAACATTGTTATTGTGTTTTCTGTTAGATATTTTTGTTAATTGCTTAATCGCTGGTTAATATACCATATGATCTTAATTGGACCACGCATTCATGCGATTAGATTAGGATTTACGATCCTGATTTATAATTTTAAAATTGGAAAAAGGTTTGCTGCTTTTATAGAAGAAAAAGACAAATTGTTATTTCTTATAAAATAAAAATTGTTGATGTTTAGATTCTTACATTTCTTTTGTACCTTCAACTTACCATTTCACCTTAGGCTCTATTCTCCTTTACGGGAATCTCGATCCATTATAATTCATTCCATTCTCGGGTTATTTATTCCAATCTATTCTAATTTCGGCAATACATTCTAATCTCGATAATCCATTTTAATCCCGATAATATATTCTTAAAAATTTATATTCTAATTAAAATTATATTCTTAATTAAATTCTTGAAAATTTAAATCTTGACGACACAATAATGTTCATAATCAATTTGTTTTTTCTTTTCTACATTTTTGTTACATAATAATTTACTATAGATATAATGTCCTTATAAATATATAAAGAATTGTTTCAATTATCCTCGTATATTTCTTCCTCTTCTATATCATCATCTTGGAATTACATATTTCCAGCACACATATTTTGCCATATTTCATCTGCAATATTTGCACGATTCTCTCGCATTAACATTGTTTGTGTCGGATTAGTGAAATCTAAATTGTTCAATATTTTGGAGAGCATGAGAAATTGAAATCCCTAATCTATTCTAATCCCGGCAATTCATTCTAATCTCTTCCATTCCATTCCAATTCAATCCATTTCATTTCAATCCAATCCATTCCATTTCAGTCAAATCCCGTGAAGAGAACAGAACCTTAACCATTAAAGGGTTAGATACCAACATCGCCACCACCACTATACTACACTTCAATGCCCTAGTGCCCTCCATAACAACCATCACTCGAAATGTTATAGAAATCTAATAGAAATGTAAACATTTAATTGACGTAACTATAACAGAATGACATTTAGTGCATAATCAAAATTTAATTAGTGAATAAAGTGTACTTTTTAAAACTATAGGTTTACTTAGTACAACTTAGTAAACCTTATACGTAAGCTTTTTTAAACCTGTTTTAACTTTGTAATAAATGTTTTTGTAAAGTAAAATGGTATGAGGCATGACATCAAAACCATTAATTGATTATATATCAATATTATATTATACTTTAAAAGCGTAGATAACGTAGATACGTTACATGGGTCTCATATGTAATTCTTTAACATTAAATCATGTTTTTGGGACATTTCAACTCAACTAACTATTGATGTTATACTAAGACTCTGTTTTCCTCAACTTATTTTTGCCGATACCTGTTTTTGCTGAATTGAACTTATTTTTACTGATCTGGACTTATTTTTGCTGAACTGAACTTATTTTGCTGAAAATAAGTAAAAATAAGTCGAAGAGAATAGAAGCGTAAATATTTCCATATATCATATATAATGTTTTAATGTTCAAACTTCATTTTCGATCATCGATTAATAGTGAAAGTGATTTATTATTATTATTATTATTATTATTATTATTATTATTATTATTATTATTATTATTATTATTATTATTATTATATTTTAATAAAGTATTGTTCGGGCAACGCCTCTACCAATATACTAGTTATATATCTAAAACAAAATAATTTGGGAGCATATAAAACTTCACAGAGAATTTTATTTTTCCTAGGTCAATCACGTTCATTAATTTTATTTTTTATTTTTTTAATTTATAGAATTAGCACGCGACATAAGTAAATTTAATGAATTATATTTTAACCAATAAATGAGTGTTAAAATTTACTAACTATGTTTGGTGATGTAAGTAATCTTTTCTAAAGATATTTAAGATAATTATTTTTTAAAAATATGTATACAAATCATATTCACTATTTTTTTATTTTAAAATTGATATGGTGTAGATTCCAGCTTATAAACATTGTCATTACCATTTAATAAGTTTTATAGCTAATTATATCCTCACTATTTTTATAAAGATAATTTACTTCTCAAAAATGGAGATGTTGAATATATGTAGGAATGTTTGATGAGTAAAAAATCAACTTAATTACGTTTAGAGATTAACTGGAGAGTAAGTTGGGGCGTTAATTACTCTTTACATTTGCCACTCAATATGTATTTATTTACTATTATTGTTTAAAATAAGAAAATCTAACCTAATATATGGAGTACAATGCAATGTGGACATTTACATCACTAAGCAAAGTTGGTTGACATGGAAAATACGTGACATTGATTTGCAATAGGTAAGGGTTCGATTCAAGATATAAGTATAATTTATATTGTTAAGTGACATGACACGTTTACATGATCGTGTGACACAATTTCCTTAAAAGAAACGCATTTTAATATATTATACTCTTTTCATTCCGTTTTATTTGATACGTTTGAAATCTTGTTACTATTTGTATGATGTGATAACCTTTTAAATCATTTTCGTTTTATAAACATATAATATAGTCATTAGTGTGTTATTAAAATCTAATTATTACGATATGGGTTTTCTATGGTATTCATGAGATATTATGTTTTTAATGTTATACCCTCCCAAATTAAATCTTTCATATGGTGCTCCTAAGATTCCTTAAGCTAATATGTCATGACTTTGTTGTTATATAGATGTTAAGTGCTCGTTAATTGTTTGTTGTATGAGCTATAGTTCTCGTAGTGCTCGTTAATTATTTGTTGTATGAGCTATAGTTCTCGTAGTGCTCGTTAATTGCAAGTGAAAATGAAACATATGGACCACAAGCAAATGCGTATTAGTAACTTAATGAACCTTAGGAGCAACATTTAGAAGTTTTAAGTTAGGAGAGTAAAAGCTAGGTAAATCAATATTTCAGGGACACCATGTAAAGAATCTCATAAAATTGTTACATATATACAACAAAAGGTATTTAAAGTCAAATAAGTGTATTTATATTTATGCAAGTCAAAATGTATAAAACAAAAGATGAAGGAGTATAGATATTACGTATTAACACTGAATAAAGTGTGCGACACATGAGAAAGAAATTTGTAACAATGAATAATAGTGTCACATATGAGTTACACCTATAACCGACAAAGACTAAACCAGAAAATTATTAAAAAGGACTATAGCAAGAACTTTATATTTTTAGAAGAGACGATAATATATATTAATTTACCTTATTAAATAAAATAGATATTTTTTTTTATATGTGGGCCGTGTCCCCACCCGCCCCCTTTAGCTCGGCCTCTAATCACCGAGATAAGTTGATAAGATTATTTATTTAAAATATGAATCTTAAAGTAAATTTTTATGTTTATATAAATAAACTTATTTATTATTATTATTTTTTTAAACTTGTGTCTTAAACAAAGTAAAAAAAAAAAAAAAAAAAAAAACATTGTGATCAATCATTTTATTCAAAGATCCCAAATAATTTGATAAAAATCAATAATGGAGAGAGCATTATAATTTCCACCGAAAAATATCTCACAAAAAAAGGGAAGAAATGGTCAAATAAAAATAACCATCACTAAACCCCACGATCACGAATCAAGAGTGTAAAGCCAATAAGATAAGATCACAAAGATATTTTAAAAAAAAAAAAAAACACCCCAAAAGAATATCCTAATTAACCAAGGTTAATTAACAACTTGCATTAATTTAACCCTAGTTAAGTTGTTAGGAAACCCACACTCCTCGAAACCCTAACCCCCCTTTTTTCCCTATATAATAATCGCCTCATTCCCCCCTTTTTCTTCGTGCTCTCTCTAATTTTCAATTTTATTTCTCTTTTTCCTCTAAAAAAATTTACGATCATAAAAAAAAAAAAAAACAATGGCAGCCTCAGATGTTGAATACAGATGTTTCGTCGGTGGTCTAGCATGGGCCACTGATGATCATTCATTGAAGAGTTCTTTCTCACAGTTTGGACATGTCCTTGATTCGAAGGTTTCTTGTTATTATATCTCAAATCCAAAAAAAGAAATTAAAAAAAAAATTGTTGATGAAATTGTTACTTTGATCTGAAAAATTCTGTTACTTAAATCTGTTACTATTGTTACGTTACGTTACTGTTGTTACGTTACTTGATCTGTTGTTTTATGATGATGATATCCGGAAACGGTATGTTCATTGGAAACGGATGATCATATTTATATTTTTTTTTCTTTTTTTGAAATTATAGTGTTTTTTAGATCTGGTTGATTAATTTTATTTTTATTTTTGAATGTTCAGGTGATTAATGACAGAGAAACAGGCAGATCTAGAGGATTTGGATTCGTTACCTTCGAAACCAAGGAAGGACTTGACGCTGCAATTGAGGGAATGAACGGTCAAACTCTTGACGGACGTCAGATCACAGTCAACGAGGCGCAATCACGCAGCGGTGGAGGAGGCGGAGGCGGTGGCTACCGTGGAGGAAACGGTGGAGGATACGGTGGTGGTGGTCGTCGTGAGGGTGGAGGTTACGGAGGAGGCAACCGTGGATACGGAGGTGGCGGTTACGGTGGAGGAGGCGGCGGTTACGGAGGTGGACGCCGCGAAGGAGGTTACGGAGGTGGTGACCGTTACTCCCGTGGTAACTCTGACGGAAACTGGAGGAACTAGGGTTTAAAAAATCAAAAATTGTTTGTTTGAGTTAAAAATGTTGGTTATTCACAATCTTCATGCTGCTTTGGCCTTCGGGGTGAAGAAAGCTGGATCTATGTTACCGTTACTGTTACTGTTTGGTTGTCGTTAAGTTTACTGTTACCGTTGGAGTTAGTTTTGATCGCTGGTTAATTGAGTGTTATCTGGAGATTGGGATGGGATAGCAATTGGTGTGGGGATGTTACTGTTTAGTTTGTAATTAAAACGATAGTTTCAGCCTTAATGAAAAAGTTTACCAGATTCAATCTTCTTTCTTTGTTTGATTATTATATTATATGCCTCCATTTTTTATTTGTAAAATGGAATATGTCAATTTTGTTATTAAAAAATTGATTAGCATCACTAATATTAAATGGATTTTGATATTTTTAATGCAAAAGAAATTAAACCGAATCTAGGGCAGTGTATTTCCGCACTCTAATTATTTCTTATGGAGTATATAGTTTGTCTCTTATTTCATTCGTTTACATTTGTGTCCGTTTGTTAATATGAGTTTTGTAACACTTATCTTAATTATTGTATTACTACGCTATGTATGAATATGTTTTTCGAATAGGTTGAAATGGAAAATTGGATTTAAAATAAACATAGGATGATATAGAGATTGATTGGATTGTTGTTACAAACGTGCGTGCATTACGGAAGAAGTAAAATTGGAGATTTGATTGGGAATTGAATTGGATCTGAAGTGTGTAAAAAGACAAAATACAAACGCGAAATCGATGGTTGTCACGTTGTGGACTTGTGGGCCTTGGCATATAGTGGTACACTAGCACTGTGGTAGACTGGCAGAGCGGCAGTGCCTTCAACTAGTGGCAAGTGTGGCACATGCTGATGCTAATGCTAGCTATAGCTTAGTGGGACCTCCCGATCACTTAAATACAGTTTTGAGAGGCTTAGTCCTAAATTGATTCGGAGTTTAATTTAATTTTATGCAAATTTAGTATAGCTCTAATCAATTTAGCTCCAATAAGTTTAGAATAGATCTTGAAACAATAATACTCTATTTGTCTTTTATTTTCTTGCAACATGAACCCAGTTTTTATTGTTTGAGTATTGGAAACTTTGTTATTCATTGAATTCAGGCTTCGTTGGTGAGAGGGAAAAGAGATTTCATTCATTTACTATCTGGATAACAAATATAAACAGTTTGGGGTTTGATTTGGGGTCGGTTGTTGGAAAAAAAATGTAAGATTCAATAGTGAGTTGAATGTGACAAAGCGACTCTAAATAGTATTGTCTTACCTTCTTTTTATATACACTTTATGTTTACAAGTAAGTGCGTAAGTTTTATGAGTTGATGTCAAAAAAAGCCTCAAAAAATTTTATGAAAATTTAGGGATCAAAACAAACCAAATTGTATATTACCCAAGAAAAATGCTCAATTGCCATTTTGCCAATACATGTTTGTATTATGTGTATATTTATTAAGTTGGTAATGACAGTGGCTGGCCTGCTCATGAAGTCTAATTAATGAAGTGGACCTAAATTTTGATAGTAAAGAATAGTGAAGAATCCAACATTCAAGTGTATCCTTGGTAGTGAAATGGATTTAGTTTCGGTTTTAGGCCCAACTATCCAAAGTGCTCTAAGCCCAAACATTTTAGAGTAAAGGTCCAAAAATAGACACATTTTAGCGGAATAAGATTCGAGCATGTAATCCTACAGGTTGGTGGGCCCATATATTTAAGTATCCAAAACAAAGAAGTTGCAAATGACAGTAAATTAGTAATACTATGTAATAAAGAAAACAGTAAAAGTAAAACATATTTACCCTAATGTTAACTCCAACATTAACCAAAGATATTTCGTGTGGAAGAAGATATTTTGTAAGAAAAAACTTTGAATAAGAGAGCACATGGGTGTTGTGCATGTAGCCGTTTATCTCATACAACACCGTCACTACTCCAACTATGGATTGTTAATTACACCCCCTCAAACGGCTAAACCATAGAAACGCACACTCCTCGAAACCCTACTTTCCCACTATATAATAATCACCTCTCTTCTCATATTTTTCATTCAACTCTCTCATTTTCATTTCTTAGATATTTTTTCTCTCTCAAAAAAATATAAAATAAAAAATTACAAAAATGTCTTCAGAGTGCAAATGCTTCGTCGGTGGCCTCTCATGGGGCACTGATGATAACGCTTTACAAAGTGCTTTTTCTCAGTATGGAAATGTCCTTGACTCAAAGGTTTCTTGTTACTAAACCTCCAAAAAAATTAAGAAAAAAATGGAAAAAAAATTGAAAATTATTTGATGATTGTTGCGTTACTTCTTTGATTTTGAAAATTCTGTTATCTGTTACTGTTATGAATTGTTTCTTGATCTGTTATTTTATGATGATGATATCCGGAAACGGTATGTCCATTGGAAATGAGACGATCATTTAATTTTTTTTTTTAGTTTTTTTTTAAGCTTATTTTTTCGTAGATCTGTTAATTAACTTTGGATTTTCCGTCGATTTCCAGGTGATCAATGACAGAGAAACAGGCAGATCTAGAGGTTTTGGATTCGTCACCTTCGGAAGTAAAGAAGAGCTTGATGCTGCAATTGAAGGAATGAACGGTCAGGAGCTTGACGGCCGTCAAATCACAGTCAACGAGGCTCAATCTCGTGGTGGCGGTGGAGGAGGTGGAGGCGGTGGCTTCCGTGGTGGTAACGGTGGAGGTTACGGAGGTGGTGGCCGTCGTGACGGTGGAGGATACGGAGGAGGAGGTGGTTACGGGGGTGGAGGTGGCGGTTACGGAGGCGGACGCCGTGAAGGTGGTTACGGAGGCGGTGGTGACCGTTACTAATTTAACGTTTACTTAATTTAAAATTTCATGCTTTCAGCCTTTTAGAGAGGTTTAGAAGAGCTGGATCTATGTTACTGTTTGGTTATTATTGAGTTGTTGGTTTACTGTCACCGTTACCGTTAATGTTGGTTAATTAGTAGTGTAAGTTCTGGAGATTTGGCTACAAAGTGAGGGGATGGTACTGTTAGTTTGTAATTAACGATAGTTTCAGCCTTTGGAAGTAATGAGAAAATTACCAGATTCTAAATTTTTGTTCTCTTCTTTTCGGTTGATGTATATTTTGCTCGAGTTTTTATTATTTGATTTGATTTGATTGTTTGTCAAATCGGATTTCTCAATTTTGCTAACGTTAAATCTACTCTAGCGGATTTTACGAGAAAAATGAAACAATGTGTCTTAAAACGAAGTTATAGGAAATTGAGCAAAATTTTGGAAAGATAAATTCTAGGGGGGGAAATTTTTGGCTCTTTGAACTTTCACTTCAATCACTCCAATTCAAAACAATTTAATCTACTCCCTTGAAAAATAGTTTTTGATTTATATTTTCTAGATATATAATTTTTTCTTATATAACTCAATAAATTTATTTTTTTTTTAAAGTTGTTTGTTTGAAGATGTGAAAAAAAATGTAGTATAATTGAGTAGATTAAGTCCATGAACCCAAGTGCAAATTCCTATACTCCGTATATCAATTAGGCATCTAATCAAATTCTATTAGTCATTTTATAATTTTTTCTTATACAATTCAAGATATTTTCTTATATAACTTCGTATAGTTTTCGATTTATATTTTCTAAATATGTAATTTTTTCTTATATAACTCAAGATATTGAGTAGATTAATCCATGAGGCCAAGTGCAATCAAATTTAATTAGTCATTTTCTAGGAAATTGTCAGGGGCATGAGTAGACAATTTTTATATTTTTGATAAAATAAGTAGACAATTTGTCATTTGTAGAGACAAATTATTCTTTGTTTTTGTAGTTGCTATATTATCCTTTTCACGTCTCTAAAGGGCACATGCTATAAAACTCGAGTTCGGTAATATAAAAAAATATAAAAATTATATTATTAGAAAATATAAATTGCAACGAATTAAACAAAATCCCATGTGAATTGTTAAATTAGTTTTTCTTATATATTAAACACAAAAATGAGTCAAAATTACATCCAAAATAGTGTCAAATCCCTAATATAACAAGTAAAAAAAAACTTTGTATTTTTCATTTTTTTCCCAATTTGAAAATAAAAATGACATCAACTTGCTAAACTTACCTTAAGAATTCAAATTTGGGATGTGTGACGTGATTTAATATACTATTATACGAAGGTAGTACAAATGTATAAATGTTAATAGCTACTCTCGTAGCAATCCGTCCTCAAAATGATGCTTACAATTAGGCTACAAATCCAATTACCCAATTAGGCAAAAGCTTTACTAAAATTATTTTACCTTAATCCTTACTATTGGTTACTCATGTGACTATTCCTATAAAAGATTTGAACATTTTTTATTTTTTAATGAACCTATCCTTTTTATCTAGTTTCATTTGTTGTAATGGGCTTAACACTTTCTACCTTTCTAGTTATTATTGAACAAGGCTTGATGAGTGATCAATTGAATTATATTATTAGTTGGTAAGTTGCGATTTATTCCACGTAAAAGTTAACTATTTGTCTGTCTTATAGATTTACGTATCATTTATAATGTGATATGATTAAATTGAAGTTAGGTTAGTCATAAAATTATCCAATTGTATTTTAACTTTAACTTTTTATTGATTCAACTCAAGTTTAAGATTTCATCCTAAATGAAATGTAACACATAAAAGATAACTAAATAGAGATAGAATTCAATTTTTTTTAATAATTTATTAAATGAAGGAGTTAACATATATCAATTGAATAGTCAAATGTTAGAAAGTAGATGAAATTGACCGAGTTTGTCACATAAAATTTCAAGCTATGGAGTACATATTGAAAGTTGAAATCAATCTAGTTGCTATTTATTAGAAAAAAACTCTACAATGGATTAAGTACTTAAGTAGTTATACAATAATACTCCCTCAGTCTTTTTTTTTAGTTGCTCAATTTACTTTTTTCGCATCTCTCAAGATACAACTTATAAAATCAATATCTCGAATTTGGTATAATAAAAAATTATAAAAATTATATTTTCGGAAAATATAACATCGAGTCGAATCAAATAAGATCTCATATGACTATATTTTTCGTTACATATTAAACACAAAAGTGAGTCAAAATTATAATGTAAATAGTGTACTTAAAACCGACCGAGAGAGTAATAAAAAAAAAAGAAAAGAAAAAGATTGAAAATAAGAATAAACCTTGAGGAATGAATTACTCAATTAGTTTCGGAGGGTTAGAAAATTGTGGATGAATGAACATGTTAATTTCAGTTTCACCCACAAATAAAAAGTAAAAATAAATTTCAACATCTCATTCAAATTTCCCGCGGTTTTCCTCTTCGTCCACCTCAATCAAACAACGTCTCTTTTCGCCGTAATTTCATCATCATCATCATCTGATTCAAACCTTTTGTATTCAATCATGATTTCATTGGTGAGATTTCTTGAAACCCTAATTTTTTTTCCCTTCTTATTTTATCTTAATAAGCATTTGATTTTATTGATTTATCGTATAAATTTAATTGCGTAATTAACTATGATTATACTGCAATTACGTGGCGCATACACAATACAAATAAACATGTGGATTGAATTTGATAATATTTTATAGTGCATTAAGAAAATTGCAGTTTAGGTGTATGATACATTGCTGCATAAAATACGTACATGATTACATTGAAATAGAAAAATCAGTACTCATTTAGCTAACATTAATTTACTTAATTAGCTAGTGAGCTACTGTATTAGTCATTAATTAATAATTAATTTGTTTTATTCAATGTGATAGATGATCCTCAACTGACCACTAGTCACTAGATTCGTCGTCCTGCAAAAGATAACAAAGATTAATGTTAGAAAACATGATTGTTGATTACCATTAAAGGAATGCAACTAGGATTGATTTGGTTATTATAAAGTTAATTGTGGGGTTATTTGAATATTATCTGTTGTCGTTACTTGTTGCATTGTGAATTTTGGGTATTAATCTAATGTTTTTGTGATACCCGATGTTAATTGTCGCACAAATGGGTCTGTAAGATGCCTTTCTTTCCATTATAGGTGCAAAAAAATCTGATTCCTTTTACTTGATAATTATAATGGAGGCCTATGGATTGTTCTGGCTCTAGTAGGATCGGAATTGTGTTAGCGAGTTTGTTTATGAAATCCATCGCCTTGGTGTTGTGATTGGTTGTGTAGCTTGACGAAAATTTCACCATCTAAGTGTATATATTGGTTAGGAGCAGCCATCACTTTCTACCAAAAAAGGAAAAAAAAAGTGCATTCTTCCTTTGAATAAAACCTTCGAGTGGGCAAGTAGGTTAGTGAATTTTGGGCTGAACTTTGTGATTTAGTTGTTAAGTTAGGCAACCTAAATTAGAGTAATCTCAAATCCTTCATGAAGTTTAGAAGTCTTCTTAGTGACATTTTGTACTCTGTAGTATTATTTTGATTTAGTTGGTATATTTTGTTGCTGGATAATGTAAACAAAGATTTATTCCTAGACTTACATTTTAAGAATGAAGCAAGACCCTGCAAACAAAACAGAGAACTTTATTTGATCTGATAAAGATGCAATGGACAATTAGGGGAGGATACTAGATAAGTTTAAATTTTACCTTTTCCGTTCAGATTCCAGTCTCCGTTGGTCAATGTCCAACATTTCTGTAATTTGGAAAGGGCACTTGACCGGACTCAATGTTTCTGATATCCTCCAAGAGGTCTTCATAATGCCTCTTAACCTCTTCAGCAGTTTTTCCGCCAACTGCTCTGGCTATATTGTGCCAGCGATCTGGAGTATCTTTGTCGTAGATAGCCAAGGCTCTCTCAAAGGCCTTATTTTGCTTCTGAGTCCAAGTGGTTCCTGTTCCACGCGAGGACATTGAACCTGAAGCCATTTGTTCGGGTTAATAAAACACTAGAACAATGTTGTTAGCAGGGGAAATTAATTTATAGAGCCTAAGGAGAATGCTACAAACCTGGTTTTTGGCGATATATAGATTATAGAAGAGTGGAGCTGTTAAAAACTTAAAAATGAGAAGCAGTAATAAGCAGGTGATATGGTATGACTGTATGGGCAAGAGTGAGCAATGCTGCTCTTTATAGTGGTTTGGAGGTGAATGTGGGGTAATGCCAGTTGGGCCAAACTTTTATTTGCCAAAGTTCCTTTGTGGAATTCTAGTGATTTGCTTCCCTAGGAACCACAAGAATATGCTTGAGGAAGGGAGAGAAAAGCATTACCCAGGTAGAAGGATCAGTATCCCTTAGGCCTTCCTAACAAATATATTTGCCTTTAGGACCTACAAAGTTTTTGATTCAACCCTTGATTAAACAGATATCATGTTTTCCTTGTTTATTATGTCCTGCGAAAGTCTATGGTTTTTGACTTAGACAATCTAATAGCTAATTACACATGGGAAATAAGGGCTGTAAGACCAATGACCTGAAGACTTACATTATGTCAAATATATTCATGCTGACCAATGGAAAGCAACTGAATAAGCCACGGTTTGTTTATGGAAGTTGCCAAAGTCCTTTAATTATACTCAAGACTATTTAGGGAGCCGCTTAGTAAGATAAGCACACAGTAAATAAATGGAGCTTTCTCTGAGAACATATGAATGATGTAGGCAATCCTATCTTTCAGGATTTTTGTAAAGAATACTTGGTTGTTTATCATGTGGACCTAAGAAGATTCACAATCATTCCACTGACAGTATGGAGAACTTCACGAGAGAGCCAAAATCCAGCAAATACTATTGTCAAACAAGTCATTGTGTTGAAAATCTTTTATGTGCTCCTACTGCAGGTGATCTTTAATTGTACCTTGTCCTTAACAACGTTCCAAGCTCTAGCTGGCTAGCTTAGTCCGTACAATCATTTCTCTGGGAATCCTTTTCCTCATTGATAATGCCTACAAGAGTGACATGTTTTTAAGTAGTTGGATTGAAAAATTACGTTACTTCTTTTCTTTGTGATATGTGAACAAAGAATATATGGTGGTCGATGATGATTTGATTATATAGCGATTTTGGTTTAATTAGTTTGGAATGTTAACTGGATTTGGTAATCTTATCCTGTCATTAGTCATCTAAAGTTACTTGAGATAAGTTTAGCCGAGCAGCATGTGTTGATTGTCAATAAAGTAAGCATGCTTCATGTGACTTTTGATGCTTTTAATATTGGTTAACAGAGTCTAGCGAGTATGTGAACTTCCAAATTTTTGGATGGTTGCTTACTTATGTGTTACTTAGTCATTTTTTTTAATGCAATCTCTTAATAATTTTGATTCAACATCTTCAAACAAATTAGTTATAATTCCCCAACTCTGCGTACTCACTACTCAGTAAAAAGACTTTGCTTGCTTGCTTCTGGTATCTTTTGCTATATTCTCTCTTCATGTCATTGATGTGGATTTCCTATTATTCTAATTCTCTCATTTTGGAAATGCATTGTATGAATATGCTATTTTCATGAATTTAATCACTAATTTATTTTTATGATTTATTATTAATCATCCACAGGTGCAACATTAACCAACTATTTTGGTGCATAAACTTTAGAAGTTTAAATTGATAATTTGATCCAGTCTTTTGATGTTGAAAGAGGCCTGAAAGCAGACATCATTAAAAATGTAATGAAGTTGAGTATTATTTTGTAACAAGTCAAGCTGTTGCTGAATCAATTTCTTTTGTCGTTGGCTGTTGCTATAGAGTGGATTATTGGAGCCAGTTGTGCTTTCCCAACATGTATGTAAGTTATCTGTTGGTAAGCCCCGGTTTATAGCTTCTTGTGACTATTCATAACCTTTTATTATTTCTGTGATGAAAACTATTTCAAATTTAACCACTTTTGGTTCTGCAAATTGTTCAATGTGGCTTTGCGCATTACCATGTCTTTTTATCCCAACTAGGCTGTGCTGATAAAACTCCAGAATGCCCCAACTGCTACTGCGACAGCCATGGTTTACCAGAAGTACGGACACCTAATGGAATCTCTTATAGGACCATATGCTAGTATGTGACATTTATTTTTGTCCACTTGCATTATCTTAGCAGATATGGTTTCTCTATTAGAAGTTGACATTCTACTAATGGTTTCAGATTAAGGTAAAGAATCATAGAGATTATATCCACCTTCCACTTGAAGAATATTGTTCTCTCTGTAATTACATAACCCTGGAACTGCAATTACCTTCCATTAAATATTTTTTGAGGTAAATTTTCGTGGCAGATTATTCATGAGTCCTTATTTTATAGCATTGCATCAGTTTTTCTACATAATGTGTAACCCTCTCTTGCTTGAAATATACTATGGGATAGGTATTAAGGATTCTTTACATAATTAAGATGGTTGCTTTTGACTGTACTAATGACAGAAGTACTTTCAAATAATTAGCAATTTTATATTTGTTCCTTATAACCTTATGCAGATAAATTCAAGGCAAATTCTATATGGTACTCTTTACAATTAACCTATGTATTTAGTACTTGTCCAAGATATTTAATTTCANTACTTGGTTGTTTATCATGTGGACCTAAGAAGATTCACAATCATTCCACTGACAGTATGGAGAACTTCACGAGAGAGCCAAAATCCAGCAAATACTATTGTCAAACAAGTCATTGTGTTGAAAATCTTTTATGTGCTCCTACTGCAGGTGATCTTTAATTGTACCTTGTCCTTAACAACGTTCCAAGCTCTAGCTGGCTAGCTTAGTCCGTACAATCATTTCTCTGGGAATCCTTTTCCTCATTGATAATGCCTACAAGAGTGACATGTTTTTAAGTAGTTGGATTGAAAAATTACGTTACTTCTTTTCTTTGTGATATGTGAACAAAGAATATATGGTGGTCGATGATGATTTGATTATATAGCGATTTTGGTTTAATTAGTTTGGAATGTTAACTGGATTTGGTAATCTTATCCTGTCATTAGTCATCTAAAGTTACTTGAGATAAGTTTAGCCGAGCAGCATGTGTTGATTGTCAATAAAGTAAGCATGCTTCATGTGACTTTTGATGCTTTTAATATTGGTTAACAGAGTCTAGCGAGTATGTGAACTTCCAAATTTTTGGATGGTTGCTTACTTATGTGTTACTTAGTCATTTTTTTTAATGCAATCTCTTAATAATTTTGATTCAACATCTTCAAACAAATTAGTTATAATTCCCCAACTCTGCGTACTCACTACTCAGTAAAAAGACTTTGCTTGCTTGCTTCTGGTATCTTTTGCTATATTCTCTCTTCATGTCATTGATGTGGATTTCCTATTATTCTAATTCTCTCATTTTGGAAATGCATTGTATGAATATGCTATTTTCATGAATTTAATCACTAATTTATTTTTATGATTTATTATTAATCATCCACAGGTGCAACATTAACCAACTATTTTGGTGCATAAACTTTAGAAGTTTAAATTGATAATTTGATCCAGTCTTTTGATGTTGAAAGAGGCCTGAAAGCAGACATCATTAAAAATGTAATGAAGTTGAGTATTATTTTGTAACAAGTCAAGCTGTTGCTGAATCAATTTCTTTTGTCGTTGGCTGTTGCTATAGAGTGGATTATTGGAGCCAGTTGTGCTTTCCCAACATGTATGTAAGTTATCTGTTGGTAAGCCCCGGTTTATAGCTTCTTGTGACTATTCATAACCTTTTATTATTTCTGTGATGAAAACTATTTCAAATTTAACCACTTTTGGTTCTGCAAATTGTTCAATGTGGCTTTGCGCATTACCATGTCTTTTTATCCCAACTAGGCTGTGCTGATAAAACTCCAGAATGCCCCAACTGCTACTGCGACAGCCATGGTTTACCAGAAGTACGGACACCTAATGGAATCTCTTATAGGACCATATGCTAGTATGTGACATTTATTTTTGTCCACTTGCATTATCTTAGCAGATATGGTTTCTCTATTAGAAGTTGACATTCTACTAATGGTTTCAGATTAAGGTAAAGAATCATAGAGATTATATCCACCTTCCACTTGAAGAATATTGTTCTCTCTGTAATTACATAACCCTGGAACTGCAATTACCTTCCATTAAATATTTTTTGAGGTAAATTTTCGTGGCAGATTATTCATGAGTCCTTATTTTATAGCATTGCATCAGTTTTTCTACATAATGTGTAACCCTCTCTTGCTTGAAATATACTATGGGATAGGTATTAAGGATTCTTTACATAATTAAGATGGTTGCTTTTGACTGTACTAATGACAGAAGTACTTTCAAATAATTAGCAATTTTATATTTGTTCCTTATAACCTTATGCAGATAAATTCAAGGCAAATTCTATATGGTACTCTTTACAATTAACCTATGTATTTAGTACTTGTCCAAGATATTTAATTTCACATAATACCCTACTCCTTTACAATATTGGCATTTCTATAAGATACAATCTCAAATATATATATATATATATATCCAGTCTCATTATCTTAATTACCCACCTGACACCTTCCCACAATCCTCACCCCGAGTGGATTGTTTGAAGTAGAAAATCTAAGAAAAAATTAGGTACCTTAACAATTTCACCATATAGTTCGACCAAATGTACCAGAAATCAACTCGAATAAAGTTAGCCAACAAAGATGAGGAGTAATTAGATACTTAGCCGTTTGATTACGTGCAAACATAGGTTATCATCTATTATTTATATCATCGAATATTTTGGTCAAGAAGGGACCATAGTAGGAAGAAACTAAATATCGATATGAGAGGTAGTAATGGAAAGAGTACCAGTTGAGGGAAGAGTGGTGATTAGAGAGTTTGGTGTCATGGTGCAAGTTGCTTGGATGTGCACAAAACTCTGGATTCTGTTGGAATATTATGCCAACTAGACTTCACCAAAAACGTGTTCTTTACATTTAGAATCAGGATATGTACTCTGGTAATTGCTAGTTGGAGGCTTTGAATGATGACGATACATTCATAGGAATGATAGGATCAGAAATTCAGGATGTCCTCTTGGTTTCTTCCTCTTGAATTCAGTTTCTTTTATTCGTCCTAGTTTTTCTTAAACTAAACACTAAGTTAATGTTGAAATTATCAAGTTACAGCTTTTTACTAAGATAATCAATAAAGTGAATGAAGCTGTTGTGGCTAGCAATTTTGTTTAACCAAATTAGTAGTGGTTCTAGCTTCTATGTCTTCTATGGAATACATTTTTTAGCATGGGATTTCATCAATTGCATGTATATCACTGCAATAGAACATTTGCCACAGACCATAGTGTTAAGTTATGATTGTCAAAAGGTTATTGAATTCTGGAACTTAACTTTGACCCTTTGATCAAAATTGCTGTCAATGTAGAATATCTGACCTACATAAGGTCTACCAATCATCAGTTAGTTCGAAAGGTGTTTCGTGCAATTTTCTAGGTATCTCTTCTATTGCAGCACTAAGATGCATCTTTCCAAGGTGGGAAAAAATTCTTATCATCAAGTCCAGTCATCTTCAAGCTGAAGTATAGAAATCCCTTCCATACCTCTGCTTGTCCTTAAGGTATCTGAGCTCTTGGTATCAGTCCATGGTCCAAGTTAATTAATGAGTGAGGCGGGTTGTTTTGATTGGAACCATCCACAACTTCGATGCAATTTTCTTGGAGTTATATCCTATTATCCTCATCCCTCTCCCTTGGGGGCCTTATCTGCTGGGATTTTTTGAGTGGACTTCCTATGGACCCTATTCTTTAAGTCTCCCTGAAAAGAGGTTTCTATTAATTAGATGGCTTGTAAGTGTATACTCCTTTTGTTATATACAGAGCACACACACTGACACACACAGACACACACATGCATGACTAAGTGTGGAGACACTGAGACACATTAGGTTTATGCATGAGTTATGTGAAAGAAAAATATAGATTAGTGCATATTCTACCAGGTTATGTCCGCCTTTATCTATAATAGGTAGTGGCCCAGGAACCTGAACTTTACAGAAATTTTCCACCCACTGTGGTCCTTAAATGGCACAAGGATGACATACTTGATACCATTTCAGCGAATCTTTGAAAGGAGTTTGAAATTTTGGATGTTTCGTCTTGATTAGTGGATTGAGCAGAATTAGAGGGGCGGGCGAGTAATATTTCAGTAGAATTTGCTTGTTTAACACTCTACATATTATAATTATAGAGGACCAAGCCAAATCAATCTGCTGATTGGCTGATGCAGGTCTTTACTTTGTCGATAAAGTTGAATTGGCTTTTGAATCATGTACAGTTGATGGTTTTGCTAATACCTTCATACTGATTCCCGTTAGTGTGATGTGAGGTGATAAAATTCTCTGAATTTCGGCAGTTGATCAACAATCTGATTGGTTGGGTTGCTTCAGATTAGCTATTAGGAGTCATTTTATAATGTGTGATACTGTGACGAGCTGATTCTTCCATACTGACTGCGGTACTGCAGTGTATCTCGTTGCTGTAACCTTGTATTAGAGCCTATTGTTTCTCATGCTAAGGTGAGGTCATGACATTGTGAACACAAGTATTCTGTCACCATATGTGATAAATGATGATACTTGAAGATTTGCTTAGACAACTAAGAGTTGCAGTGGGGCATGGATTCTTGCTCCTCTTACATGTGCTCGTGTGCAGTCACTCTCATAAAAGTGTTAAAGAAGCATTTTATCTTCTCTTAACCTTTAAAACCCTGTTCAATGTTCATTCTTCTTCATAACTAGCTTCAGGG
Source organism: Suaeda aralocaspica (assembly GCA_016808085.1). Taxonomy (NCBI): domain Eukaryota; kingdom Viridiplantae; phylum Streptophyta; class Magnoliopsida; order Caryophyllales; family Amaranthaceae; genus Suaeda; species Suaeda aralocaspica. The sequence goes on from PYUH01000100.1 coordinate 666,377, forward strand.
CAGAGCTTCAATCTTTAAGCCCCACTCTCCTCGCATCAGAATCTCAATTTTGGATTTTTGACTATCTAATTAGAGGACCAACATACTTAAGTGAGGGCTGGTTGTCAAACAGTCAAACCAATCCTTTGGATCGGTGCTAAGTTAGATCACGTTCTGGTGATTAGTCTCTCACGTTCAGTTCAGTCATTGTCTGATCTTTACACTGTTTATACGCTTAAGTGTATTGATTCGAGTCATCAATTATTCGGCTTTTGTCATAGTTAAGCTCAAATCAAATACAAGTCCTTCAATTTCAAGTTCATTTCGGATTTGGGTCAGATAATCCGGGCAGATTTGTTTGGTTTAGTTCAGTTATCCTCATACTAACTTAAAATGACTGAATACCCTTTGCGCTATCAACTGAAGTCAGCAAGGGCATAGCTCCGGGAGAGAAAGCAATGCATATTCTTATTGTTTTCTATGAGTGCCTGCCCAAATAGCCCTATTAGTGATATGTGATGGCGACATTTTACCTTTATGTCCATATGAAGTACTCCGTATATGTTATAACCAATCACATTGCTGCAATGTAAGCTCATGAAGCTTTGTTTGTGCATAATTCACTGTTGTTGTTGTGTCTAGTTTGGTTCCCCCAGTAATTTTCTTTATTTTTTTTTTCCAGGGGATAATGAAGGTATAATGATTTGCATTAACCTGCAGGTGAGATGATATTCTGGTATGAAATTTACTATTCAACTTCACCATAATCTTCATCCGCATGTGTAATATTGTTGCTCAATTCTATTTGCTGTGAAACAAGGATTGAGATGTTATAATTGATACTCTTTTAACCTACTCAGTACTGATTGATCATCTGGATTCAGATTTTCTGTTAGATGAAGGGATCTCTGAACTAATAATTCTACATTCTACACCGCAGCGCATATATTCGACAGCTTTAGTCGTCAAAGAGTAGATACAGGCTTGTTTTTGCACAATAGTTTTGTGTTACTATGTATTGTACGGAGTATCTTGCAAGAACAAAAATCACTGCTGGAATATTTTAAATCTGTACAAATTTAAATGTGTTCATTACTTCATTGCCATCATTGGTCTGTTCCCTAAACAAGCAATGTTGAATTGGTTCAAAATCTTCGAATTAATTCCCTGACAAACTGAAAGCTATATTTCAGAGTTCACCCTTCCAAGATATGTGTGGTGAATCAAACTCTTAAAAGAATTGTTGAAAGAACAAATGCACATTTAAAACAGCATGGGGAATAAAGCGTAATAATGAATTTCACCTTTGGAAAACAACACATTTGAAACAGTTTAATTGAGATGGCAACATCAAGAACAATTGCACTGCAATAGACAAGACTTAAACATCACAGAATTCGACAATTACAGGATAAAGATTAGAGAAGCATATAGGTAAAGAGGTGAATATTTTTGGTAAGTGATTACAAGCATTATTCTAGATAAAATATAGCAGTCTCAGTATAAGGTCATGTACTTTGTGTAAGCAATTACACATCTTCAAGATGATCTACTTTGAGACTGTTGTCTGCAATGGTAGAACACTCACTACTTCCTGCTGCTCAGAATTCCTTTGTGCCACTATCTTAGACATGCCAAACATCTGCAATTCACAAAAACCTTGAACATTAAGAACAAATTTTAAAAAATATGATGATGGCATTCGATGAGAGGGATGACAGTCAGTGAGAAAATAAACACCTTCTGGACGGTTTTCGTGAAGCATGACTTGTGCTCATCCATGGAAGCATTGATAAACTCATCTATATGGTCTATTACATCTTCAAGAAAAGTCGCGTCCTCTTTCTTCTTTCTCCGGCACGATGTAATTGCTGTTGATGGTGGAGGTTTACTTTCAGCTTGATTATTCTGAGACTCCATGTCATACTCCTGCTTTTTTTTATATAGGAAAAAAAATGACACTCATAGAGCAACATAATTAAAATCAACAGTTTTTCCAAGATCTAGGGTATTAGCTAATGACATCCCTAGGTAGTAGGCACCCAGTTTCTGAATTCTTTCAATAATAAGTAGAGATAAGAAGCATGAAGTTCTGTGAGGAAATGGCCCAAAATCTGCTAAAACCAACATAACTATCTCAGGAAACATTTCAAGAAGAACTTCAGGGCATGAGCACCGAGGCATAACCCGGCACATATGCTAAAAGATGATTCAGTAATAACTCGCAAAGCTACTAGGTTAGATGACATAACTAACAAATCAATTATATAAACCACTGAAACAGGGAATTCCCAAACCATCATGGACAACATATAAAGTTGCGAGCAACTTGAAACAACCATTGCAAGCAATAAATCTTTATATCCCCCAAAACCCTCTTTAAAAGTCAAAAGTCTCCTTGAGAGATGAAAAAGAACACAAAAGAACACCAAATTTCCCAGAAGGCAACAACCCAAAGTCTTTAACCCCACACTTAAAATTGACTCTTCGTCAGAGGTCTCATTCAAAATCCACAACTTGTAAGCATCAAAGAAGAGGTAAACAAAAGATGATTTCAACAATAAGGTGTCAAAATCCCAATTTTTGTGACGGAGTAGGTTGAAAAGCAAGTGCCTGTAAGCTTGGGGCTTATGAAGGATTAAATCGATGATAAGAATCATGAGTTCGCACTCTATATACTCATCGGCAACTGACTTGCAGTTGCCACATTTCAACAGTCGAATGTTTCCTGGCGAATATTGGATGTAGAGCTTTTCAATCCCATGACCGCACTTCACACATCGAGGATCCATTTAGGCACTTTCTTTTTGTTTCCTCTCAATGAACTCTATGGACTTGAAACTGACTACCTGGATCAAATAAATTGTAATCAATGCCCGTTATAGGATATAAACAAAGGCAGATTCGAAAATTTAGGGTTAGAACGAACAAGATTGAGATACAAAAAAGAGTGAAGAAGACCAAGGATCTAGAAACTCTTATGGTGTCTAGAAACATGGGAAGAGGAGATCCCCTCCATTCCATGAATAACAGAAGCGTTTTCCTAAGGCTACGAAAGGTGTGCAGTTGACACCTTGAAAGTTCAGGTAGATGGGATGAGGCAGTGATCATGTAAAAGAGGAAAAAGAGATGGGAAAATATCAACTCCACGTTTCTTCATTTTCTTTATTTTACCTTATACTATCCTTTTGAGTCATTACTACTTAAATCTAAACATGGGCAAAAAAATGTTAGCACAACACCGCCCTGCCCAATGCGCACTGCTCCAAAAACAGGGCTTGAACACATCGGAGCTCCCAGCTTACCCAACGGCCCGAACTCGACAAAAAATAGGTATGCCAAAAATAGTGAAAGACTAAAAAATGTTACCCTCGTTTCTCCACTTTCCTCCACTCTAATGCTACTATGCATATCACTTCAAACGAGACTAATAAAACACTGTGCCTGACTGCACTTCGCTTGGGTTGACCTTAGGCTTATAACATCAATCTGAACATACATTGACCCAATGCCACTCTAAAGCATGCGTTTAATTCTAGAAGTTTATACTCTATATTACATTAGTACACCCAAAACATGTGGAAGTCTCTGCACATTACAAGCTTGTACAGATCTCGGGCTCGATCTCGAGCATTAATGTCTAGATATCGCTAAGCGAATATAGTGATATACAGCTGACTAGCTGAGCTCACATTCTAGTCTAGTTAATCAACTATACTACTACTACTAAACAAGAATCTATCTACAATAGATACCAAATTCAATTCTAAGTTCATAGAGCTTATTGGCTTAATATATTTTAAACCTAAGATTATAACCCCATTCTAAAAGGAAAACCAAAACCTTTTTATGCCCTCAAATAAGAAAAAATTTGCTCAATCATTCTCTCTTTACATATGAGCAATTGATCATCAATATTGATTGAATTTCTATTCAAATGAAATCTTAATCAAACAAATCATGTCACTAATCTCCTAATTGTCAAAACTGCGAACAACACAAAAACTTCCACAAATGTCTAATTGAGAAACCAAGAAACATCAAGATGCAAACTTTGCTAAGGAAAACATAAAATCTAAATTATATAAGCAAAACTTGAATTTTTAGATGCAATACCACATAAATAATCTCAAGAAATAAGCATTAAAAACACAAAAGACATTAATCATATCAAAGAAAACATGAATTACCTTTTGATTGCTTAGGCAGAAGAGGTGATACTTTCAAATTTCGAAGCTCTAATCTTTGGATTTCTAAATCAAACCTTTTTCTCTCTTCTTTAGCACATTAGTTATTTAGTCCTGACACTTTTGGGCTAAAAGGGTAATAACTAATAAGTCCAACATTACAAATTTCTATTGGACTTCGTTGCCCAACTAAGTTTGGGGCCATGTAGTTTGTTATTGGATCTCCAAAGGTTATGAACAAGAAAACAAATACTATATCTCTTGTTTTTTACTTTATACATTGGATTAAAAGAAGTGAAAGTTTTTTTTTTTTTTTTATCCAGTGTAGCAAGTAAAAACCAACAGAGTCCGGACTACGGAGTGAATTATAATAACATGTGAGTAGGTTTTTTTCATTGGGTATTAACTATTAAGGAGTTACATGAATGAGTGATGATAATCGATTTTTGAATCTTTAATACTGTAATCCCATAGTTTTTGGAATCGAGAAAAAAATGTAACTAACCAAGCTGTCTCTCACTCTCAATATTGCCATAGTTTCAATTGGGAGTAGTTTTTCGTTTAATTTCAAGTTGGGCTTTTATAATGAGTACTTTTTCTGAGGTAAACCAGACCGTTGATAATCTAACCGGTAGGTGTTTTGTAAGATCATTAAAGATAAAATTATAAAAGTGCGGGTAAAGAAAAGTAATTATAAGGCAAGAGAAAATTAAAAGTCGATAATTTCTATTGGCAGCTAGTCAAGTAGTCTTACTAGTCTACTAGTATTTGATTCTCAAATTTCTTGAACCAAGTAAATAAATGTAACTTTCTTTCTACGTACTCACTTCTTTTCAAGTTCTTTTATTACAAGGAGACGAATAGCAAACTAGTATGTTATTTTTTTTAGTATAAATAAATAAATATGGGGTATATGTTTAAGTTTAATGGAGGCAACGAGTAACTTGGTAATACAATAATGAATTAATGATCATGTGATTGAAAAAGGTAACGTACGTGTTTGATGTTGATATTGTAATTTTAAATGACACAATTGAAGTATGTTGAATTGTTGAATCACCAATAAATTAGGAATTTATAATATAGACTTAATTAATTGAAATTATATTTAACATAAGTAAATTGTTGTTGAACATGTATCGTTGTTTTAGATCTAAAATTTTTTGAGTTTATATTATTATAAATGGTGTTTGGCTTACTATTAATGTGATCTTCAATTTGTCTCAAAAAAAAAAAAAAAGCACATTTGTTTCAGAATATTTTTTGGATTTTTTTAAACTAATTATCATCTATGTTTTATTGATACGCAACCGGATTCAAAATAATAAAGTATATAAACTATTCTTGGGCATCAACCATCAACTTAAACTTTTAGTTGAGTTAATCTTCTAAATCTCTAATATATTAGTGCTAACATGACACTAAAGTCTTTAATACAATGTGGGTACCTATTAATCCCGGAGTTAATGATTAGCATTAAAATTGTATTATATGGTTACCAAAAAAAATGATTATCATATAATGATTAGGCGTTATAGTGTTTCAATTTAAAATTTTCTCTAATTTGAGTTAAAGTTTCAACTAATTTTTGGTTAATTTAACGCCTAGACTTAATGGAGTATGAGAAATTGTAGACCGGTGTATGTTGGATGACGATGGATTTAGCGTATTCTTGTGTTTTGGAAACTGTAGAAAGTGCACGACTGCACGAGGGTTGCATTAACATCAAGATAGTGAAAGTGTGGGGAAGAAAAGCGCGAAACAACTAGGAAGGAATAATCAAAATTAAAGTTAATGCTTTTGCTTTTGAAGTTTTATTGAACAGTTCCAAGCACTTCTCTTGATTTTTTAAACTTTCACACATGCTAGAGCAGGCACTCAGGCAAGCATGCATGCAATATATGATCATGTAATGCATATAATTGCCTTTTCTATTTGTCATGGCCCATGTTTAAAACATATAAACACTTTCGGCTTTTTAAACCTCTAATTTACAAGTATGTCCTGTATTAATTATATCAAATATATCTTTTTTGACTAAGTTTTTTTATATGTATCCCTTTGAAGCAAATTTGTATCAATAATCCAAGCCATAAAAAAAAAACTTCGTATAAATAAGTAAATAACCAACGGAGCGCTATACTAGCCTATAAATGGAGTAATTAGTGATGATTATTAGTTACATTTTAAGTGCAATATAGGAGATTAGGCGTGTAGTCTATGCTTCGTATATGTTTATTTAAATCTAATACTGTACAAAACTTTGTACATATAATCTAAAGATACCAGGTTCAACGCTTTACAAAAATGAAAAAAAAGGAAAGTGCAAATTTAGGACTCAACAATGTCTAAACAATCAAATTAAAAAAAATTTAATTAAAACACAGTTTAAAACATGATAATACTAAATAATCTAAATGCGATCTTAATGTCACTCTTTATAATCTTAATGTCACTCTTTGTAACACAATGTCACAACTCACAATGCTGAAAACAAATAAAGACACCCAAATTATGTAAGCATGAAGTACTCCATTAGTCTATTTTATTAATCTATTTACATAGCAGTGTCTTTGAAAAAGCACCATTATCGTATCTCATAAACTTTATTCAAACAAAACAAAACAAATGTGATTAATCATATAACCCTTTAATAATTAAGTATCCAATCATTCATTCAATCATTCCACCCTTTTTCCCTGTCCTTCACTCCTTCCCCACAATGAAAAAACCACCAGAATAACAAAGTTGACAGCAGAGAAATTGTACTGTAAGTGGGAGTTTGCAGCTTCTGTACTCTGTAGCAGATTAAATTAGCTAAAAAAAAAAAACACCAAAAAAAGGAAGTAAAAAGAAACCCAAAAATTAAGCAAAAAACTGCTTTTTACTTCATAATAAGTTCACATTATCACATATCAATCTGCAATTTTCTTTACAACAACTCATTTCTCCCTCCCATATTCAAGTCAAACATTAACAAAGTCAACAAACTTCTCCTTTCTTACGTTACTCATATTAATCTTTTATTTAATCATTCTATTTTATCTGTGTTTATTTTCCTACATTTTGTTATAACTTATAACTTTATAAGTCGACGCCGTTAGAAGTTATTTCCTCTGTTTTTCTTTCTTCTTTCTTCCAATTCTATAGTTTCCTTCCTATCCGCAATATCAGTGACTTAGTCCAAAAGTTATCATTTAACCACATCAATTAACCTCCTTAATTACATTCCCCACTTCAAAGTCTCCCATAATAATTAACACTAACCCATTTCAATTAACTTCCTTAATTACATTACCACAAAAATGCCGGAAAACACCGTAACACCGTCATCAAACGGCGTTCAGATCCATCAATCACGGCGTTTACCAGACTTCCTCCAAAGTGTAAACCTCAAATACGTTAAGCTTGGTTATCACTACCTCATGACTTACCTCCTTACTCTCTGTTTAGTCCCACTAATGTCAGTCATTCTTATCCAAGCTTCTCAGATGCAATACGACGACGTTTACCACCTTTGGCTCCACCTCAAGTACAACCTCATTAGTGTCATCACTTGTTGCACTATTCTCGTATTTGGATCAACTGTTTATTTCATGACCCGACCCAGATCCATTTTCTTGGTGGATTTCTCACTTTACCATCCACCAAGTCACTTGAGAGTAAGATTCAATGACTTTGTTGAACATAATCGGGTAACCGGATATTTCGACGAATCTTCGTTAGAGTTTCAGAAAAAGATCCTAGAACGTTCTGGATTAGGAGAAGAAACAGTCGTGCCAGAAGTAATGCATTTGATTCCTCCTCGACCATCGATGCAGGCTGCTAGAGAAGAAGCTGAGCAGGTTATGTTTGGTGCACTTGACAATCTTTTTGCTCAAACGGGTGTTAAAGTTAAAGATATTGGAATCCTTGTCGTTAACTGTAGTTTGTTCAATCCAACTCCTTCATTGTCCTCAATGATAATCAACAAGTATAAACTTCGCGGAAATATCAAGAGTTTTAATCTAGGTGGAATGGGGTGTTCTGCAGGAGTTATTGCGGTTGATCTTGCTAAAGACCTTTTACAAGTTCATAGGAACACTTGTGCTGTTGTACTTAGTACTGAGAATATAACACAAAATAAGTATAGTGGGAATAAAAAATCTATGCTTATTTCTAACTGTTTGTTTCGTGTTGGGGGTGCAGCGGTTCTGCTGTCAAATAAACCCAGGGACAAAAGCCGAGCCAAGTATCACCTTGTTCATGTTGTCCGAACCCACTGTGGGGCGGACGACAAGGCGTTTAGATGTGTGTATCAAGAACAAGACGAGGCTGGCAAGACAGGAGTTTCGCTTTCTAAGGATTTGATGGCAATAGCTGGGGATGCACTCAAGACTAACATTACTACCCTTGGTCCATTAGTACTTCCAATAAGTGAACAATTGTTGTTCTTTATCAGTCTTGTTGCCAGGAAGTTTTTCAATGTAAAAGTGAAGCCATATATTCCAGATTTCAAACTTGCATTTGAGCATTTTTGCATTCATGCTGGTGGGAGGGCGGTCATCGACGAGCTTGAAAAGAACCTGCAGCTGAGCCCAGAGCACGTTGAGGCGTCTAGGATGACACTTCATAGGTTTGGAAACACGTCTTCGAGCTCAATATGGTATGAACTTGGCTACACTGAGGCTAAAGGGAGGATGAGGAAAGGCCATAGAGTGTGGCAAATTGCATTTGGGTCCGGGTTTAAGTGTAATAGTGCAGTATGGCAAGCGTTAAGGAAGGTTGAGGCTTCTCCGAAAAGTCCTTGGTTAGATTGTATTGATAGGTACCCTGTTCAGATTCAAGGTTAATTTGATACACTCTTGTTCAACAATTTAAAAAATTGAACAAAAAAATTAGAAGTAGAGATAAACATCTTTTGAAATTATTTTCTTTCTTTCTAAATTGTACTATTCTAGTTATTCTTTAGTGAATTCTATGTTTGTAGGGAGGATGGTCAGGGGATTTAATTACTTTGTAAAATAATATCATTTTTTCAGCTTATAATTGTGTGCTAAATTAGCTGGTATAATTCGTCTGTTTTCTACTTTCTTAAATATAACAATCGTTTTTCTTGAGGCTTGTACTCCATTTTTTTTTTCCAGTGAGTTGCAAAAATTCTTTTTGCTAGTTGCATTCTTGTAGTTTTCTTATATTACTCAAAGTCTTCGAGTATTATTATGAAGGGGATAAGTGTACAAAAATTTCAATTTGAAACTGCTAAAATGAAGAATTCATTTTCAAGAAACCAAATTTATAGCCATAATACCTGAAATTAGTCATGTTTGGTCTACAATACTATACATACTTATCTTTTGCTTGCTTCATTCAAAACCTTTTGATTTCTATTACTAGCTACAATGATACAATCAATTACATTCCAGAGATCTACAATGAATTACAAAGCGGTTCACTTTCAATTCATAAAATGAGATGATCAAATGATCATAAAAATGTTTTTACTTAATCTGACCCTGATTTTGCAACCACAACTGCTGCCGATCATAGGCATTCATAGAGGTTGGAAGTGATGCGAATGGATCATTCTCATTCCATAAGCTACTTTGTTGATGTTGGTCCATATCTAAACTTGTGGCGCGGAATGTTGGGGTTGCTTGCAGCCTAGGATCTGGTGAGAAGAATACATCATTCGAGTTCCCTGCTTGACCAAACGGAACAACTGCATTTATTGCATTTGCACTTGGATCTTTTGATATAGGAGAGTAAGTTGGTAATACTGTACCATTGTTGTATTCCCCAAAACTATCGAAAGCATCCGTATATATTGATGAAGTATTACTTATATTACTTCCATACCTAGTGTGATGAATGTTAGGTGAATTAACATAAAAATTAGCATAATTAAATGCGCCTCCAAAAGCCGATGAACTTAGATCTCCACTCGCGAATCTAGCATGGCGAGAAGTTGAGGAAGTATTGGCATTGGCTTGGCTAAAGTCCTCTAGAAAAGATGACGAGATGCTTCGATTGTGTTCAATAAAACCACCATGAGTGAAAACAGATATATTGGTGTTGGAGCTGAAATTACTGCTTCTATTAAGGTCATCAAACAGATCATCTTGAATATTGCTGCTGCTATTGCCAAAATCGACACTGAATGTTGGTGGGACTGTAGCATTAGTATGCACAACATTTCCGTTACTGTTACTAAATTCAGCACAGCTTACACCTAAATCTGTAGGAAAGCCTTCAACAGTATCCTGTAAAAGAGCAAATCTCTTGTTAGTTCGTCTCAAAAAACATATAAGGTCAGACACTGACGGTTAGACCATTAGGCAAAATATCAGTTTCTGTTTAACATTTTAGGCTTTTAGCTTACAAGGATTTTGTTCAAAACTTTCCATGTTACTAAATTTTATTTAACTAGTAGGTAGTCAGATTACCTGTACCTGTAAAAACGGATTATAACTGTGTTTGTTGGGCAAAGGCGGCAATGGTGAGGTTCTAGGAGCATCAAAGTCGCTAAGATAATCAAACTCAAACCCCTTGTTATTATTTGCAACATCAGTATGATGTTCAACATGATCAGCAGTAGTAGTTTCTGCAGCAGGCTGATCAGTTGTTTCGAACAAAACCAATTCCCAACCTTTTCCGGAGGAAGAAGGTAGTCCTTTATGATGATTATTATTGTTATTCTCAACGGAGTTTTTCTCTTGATGAACTTCTACTGGATCATCTAATGATAAAAGATCCAAGACTGAACCGATTCCTCTATGATAAGCTGGGTCTGATTTTGCAGAAGCAGTACTGTCATTAACACCATAATTTTCATCAATCTGGAGTGGCTTCTCCCTGCCAGGGTCTGAGAACCTTTCAGGGCTAAAACCGTCATCACAACCTATAAGATCCTGGAGTGAAGTGCACATTGAACCACCGTGCATGGACGGTCTAACTGAGGCAGGCTCTGAGTTTGGGCTAAGCGGTGGGAGGTGTGCACTACGACTACTACTAGTAATCCCTGGAAAAGAAGACTGATCCTTAAGGAACTCTTGTAGTGTTTCTATTAGTTCTTCGGACACTCGTTGAACACTCGGATACTCAGAGGTTCTTCCAACCCCTATGCTTTTGCACAAATCGTAGAAAGAACAAAGTTCTCCATATTGCTTAGAGGTTTTGACACAAGTTTGATAAGCGCTCACACAGTTGTTGTACTGCAAGTGGAAGAAGCTGTCTAGTAATAAGGCTAAACCATCGGAGATGTCACGGTAGAGTTCAAATGTTTCTTGGACTATGGTGTAGAGGCTGGTTTGTACCAATTGGTTGGTTCTGGCTGCACCTGTTGGTTGGGTGGCGATGGCACGGTCCAATAGTTTCTGCCAGTGAACTATCCTGTGAAATTTCATATACACACCAGCATACAATTTAACATAAAATTAAATGACAGCAAATACTTAGCACACCCCTTCTTTTTTAGGTGAACAAGGAGCAAACAAATTTAGGTTATTACATTCATCCATGAATACATCAAAACATGAGGGGTAACCTTCAGTCGTATATTTGTGCAGCCGTTATTTCATTTTAGTATATTTAGTTACCGTATCTGATTTTCATGTTTGAATGATTACAAAAGGGATACAGCACACCACAGAGATATGGTGCAACCAAACAATGAAATATTTTACTGGAGTCCTCGGAATTTTTATACATAAGATATCTTCTTTCTTTCTTTTCGAAGAGAAAATCTTCTTTTTAGACTAATGAAAATTGATTTATTTTTTCAATTTCAAATGTTTGATTTAGAAAGGATGGAAAATAGTGACTTCGGAGACACTTCTTAACATTAGGCCTTATCAAAGTGAGGAATACATCTCCTGATTTCTGGATCACAGTATCATCCCATCCTCATTTCTCCCCTGAATTCATTAAAAGATGAATAACATAGGAAAACCTTTCAATAGATATATAATTTCGTCCAAACAAATATGGATAATTTTTCAAACTAATTCTAGAAAATAAAAAATGCTTATATTGAATAATATCTTCAACACCTATCATTTATGTCATATGTAGAATGTAAATATAAAGATGTGGGGTACCTGTCAAGAAGCACACTTGGCTTCATGTCACGAACTACAGGCTCACGTTTCCTGGAGTAACCCTTGTCACGATCAGACTGATGATGCGAAGTTCTACGCTGAAGCTTTCCGGTGAGGAAGCAATCAAGGCGTTCATCAAGGTAAAGAGCAAAGGTACGCACAAAGGCAGTGAAATCCCAGGGGCAAGTAGTAGAGGAGTCATCACGAAAAGAATTAAGATTAAGGATCTTGTACCCTCGTTTCATGGCATGAAGGACTTCCTTAGGGAAATGTGGGTCCCCGTCTTGGAAGAGTCGAAGGACTAACATGAGTGACTTAACTGCCACGACCCAACTCCGTGTCCTTCCTATGCGACGTCCTATGGCTCGTGCACATGACCCTGCATAGGAACGGTTTGAAGACACAATTTGTAGGACCTCTGTAACGAATCTCTCGTCCACAGGTACCTCCTCGTGAGTCGTAGCCTTCAAAATTGCTACTTCAAGGTTTGAAGACTCCGCACCCCCAACCTTTGCAAGGCTTATGCTCGTTTGGTCCTTCATGGCGGAAATCGCCTTTTTAAGCTTGCTAGGCATTTTTGTTGAGGCAATGGTAATCTATTTAAATTAACAACAATGGGGTATGTAAATTACACACCAAAATTAAATGAATTTATATATTACATATATGATATATGCAAGAGTTATTATATCATCTGATGGATCAAAATGCATAATCAAAGAAGTTATTGTTTGCTCTAAACTAAAATACAAAATGCAATTATTTTTGTGGTAAGTGTTGCTAGAAAGCATGCATGCATGCAATCAAGAAAACAAAAAACTTTATGAATTGAAATTCTTGATTATCTTTTGATAAAAAATATTCTTAGGTCTTTTGAGATGTTTGAATATGAGGGAAAAAAATTTTGTTTGTTTTTTGTTTTTGTTTTTTGAGGAAGGGTTAATTCTGAGAGGTGAAGAACAGAGAAGAAAATTTGGATGGTTGAGGGAAAAGGAAAATTAAAAGTTAGTGGGAAGCCATTAAAATTAAAACATACAACTTCAAGCGGACTCATTTTAGTCCCTCAAACGTGACAAGGACTCCTTAAGACATTTCTTTGACTTAGTCGCTAATTTACAGAGTGGCATTTCAAAGATTAATGGTCGAGGTTTAATTTGGGCGATTTATGGACCTCCACGTACTTAATTCTAGTACAAATCCTACAAATTAATTGTTAGTTTTGCACTCGACGATTTATGGACGTCCACGTACAAATTCTAGTATAATTTGTGGAGTATATTTTAATCAAAACATAGCAATTTATTCAATCGAAAGAACATAACAAATGTGTTTCAGGCCGGAGCTACGAATTTTGAGGCCCCGTGCAAGATCTAAACATTAGGCCCTTGAAACACAATATTAAAAAAAATATAATGGACTGATTTTTATACAACAAAAAATAGTTACGATGTTCATTTTATTCCCAAATCAAATTTTCGAACCATACATTAAACAAAAAGCAAACTAATTAAAATTTTTTAACCATACATTAACCAAATTAAAATTTTCAAACCATAAAGTGAAACGACATTGAGAATGCATGCAGGCTAATAAGATATCAAATTTTTGAATGAAAAGATTAATGCAAGCTATTAATTGAGTGTTGAGTTAATATTGAGAGATTGAGATTTTTGAGAAGTTGAGATACACATTAACCCAACTAATATAAGAGGTAAAAAAAGAATTAATTTCAAAAAGTAAAGTCAAAGAGATTGAACCTATGGTTTTTGATATGAGAGGCATGTTCCCTTACCACTAATTTATTTAGACTTCTCCCGTCAATATAAAAAACAAAAAATAATATATTATTGAGGCTCTTTGGTTTCGGAGCCCTGTGCGGTCATCCACCCCGCATAACCCTAGAACCGATCTTAACGTGTTTTCAATTCAAGGCTAAATCAGCAATATAATCTGACTAGTACTTGAACCAAATCTTATATCCTAATTTAAAAGGAGGAAACTTAAATATATATGGTGAGGCACGTGAGCCACCATATTAGTCTTTTATAGGAACAATCGGCCAAGAAATGAAATCGAGCAACTTTACAAGATAAATAATTTCATCAGTGTACATTTCCATCGCGCGCGGACCTTGACCACACGATTTTCCTAAGAGTATTAATAAGCCCCTCACAATCCAACTTGACTACCAACGAACTTTCGATAGCTTGTCTCCCAAGCAGCTTTCAACCCATATTAGAGTTTCAGATTTGTGCTCCTCTAGAAATTTGTTATTAATTAAAGCAAATTAATTCACCCGTTTTATATAACCATGAATCATAGTTGTAATATACTTCCTCGATAATAATACTGTACCGTGTTGGTGGTATATAATGCTAAATTGCGAAATAATTGTTTCCTTTTTATTAATTGTAAAACTAGTCGACGTATTCAATTGAACAAAATAACAAATATGTTTATTGCTATTGATCAATTCATATTTTCAAATTACTCACCCAATCATCACCCGATCTCTTCTTTTTTAGCGACACACTCATGACTCATCTAACAATAATTAAGTACTCGATACTCAATTATTTATACTCCCTCAATATTTTTTTACTTGCTACATCTACTTTTTCGCATCTTCTAAAACGTAACTTATAGAATTAATATCTCAAGTTTGATATTAAAAAAATATATAAATAATATTTTCGGAAAATATACATCGAGATAAATCAAACAAAATCCATATGACAATGTTTTTCTTTACGTATTAAACACTAAAGTGAATTAAAATTACAGTATAAATAGTGTCAAAAATCCTAATGTGCCAATTGAAAAAAAACCCGAGAGAGTAGTTAATCTACTTAAGCTCGGAGTAAAAAGAAAAAAAAAAAGTGTGCTCAATAGGTACGTTTGTCGCTACAGATTTTTATCGGTACAACAATTATAAATAGCCTAATATGGGAAAATTTTACAAGTACCACATATTCCACAAATCTAATTATCCTTTGTAAGAGAGGGAAAAAAAACCGCCAAAATCAACATTTGAATCTTATAAGTGCTGGTGAAGGCGATTCAAGCAGATGAAATTTCGCGAAAAATCTTTGTTGTTCAACCTTCAAATTCTAATAATTGAGGTAATGCATTAGATTTTGAAACATTTTACTTCATGTAATCGTGAAATTATAAGTTCGTTGAACTCAAATTCTAACCCTAATTTCTTGTAAATTGCAGTTTTATCAATTTCGACTATAATTTGGATCTATTAGTTGCTTTTGATGATCGATTATAAGTGATTTTCTGGAGTTCGTAATTCGGCATTTGAAGTTAAGTCACCGATTACAGAAATTTCGCTTGACTCTTCAACATCAATTTAGTTCCAAACTTTATCCTTCGACATCAATTTCGAGGTAATGTAATTGATTTCAAAACTTTTAGCTTCATAAAATCGTTAAATTATAAGTTCGTTTTTCGCAATTGATAATTGTTAATTGTTATATCAACTTTGAACTCAAAATTCTAACCCTAATTTTTAGTACATTGCAGATTTTATCAATTTCGACAATAATTTGGCTCAAAAAAGGTTTATATATGATGAACGATGATTTGCGATTCGACGAAGTTCGAAATTCGGTGTTCGCTCTCTACTCGATTCTTCAACATCAATTTTACACAAAACTTTGTGCTTCAACATCATTTTGATCTTATGTTTGAGGTAATGACTTGATTTCGAAACATTTTTCTTATGAAATTGTATAATCATAAATCCGTTTTGCGCAAATGAGAGCTGTAGTAGCAAGTTCAAACTCAAATATTAACCCTAGTTTCTATTAAACTGCAGATTTCATCAGTTCTAACTGTATTTCGGATCTAAAAGGCTTATTTATACTGATCAATGGCTTGTGATTCTTCGGA
This sequence comes from Suaeda aralocaspica, assembly GCA_016808085.1. NCBI lineage: Eukaryota > Viridiplantae > Streptophyta > Magnoliopsida > Caryophyllales > Amaranthaceae > Suaeda > Suaeda aralocaspica. The sequence continues at coordinate 682,521 of PYUH01000100.1, forward strand.
TTTTGAAAATTAGTATCCGAAGTTAAGCCGATCGAAGTTAGGGTTTACTATTGTGTAATGGCTTCGCAGAACATGATGTTGCATTGAGGTTAGTTGATTTGATCTACCTTTAATTTTGTAGCTGTGTTCGTTTTGTTAGTTGTTAATATGCATGCTTTCTGAAATTTGAATGTCGAATCTTTTGTTATGTTCAATTGATGATAAAAAGGAGACTTGTTAGGTAGATTACTGCTCGCTGTGCCAAAAAATGCTGACTTAGACGACTCCACTGGGGATCGAACCCAGAATCTCTGGTTCCGTAGACCAGCGCCTTATCCATTGGGCCATGGAGTCCTAGCTGCTGTAAATTTATTTAACTTATTTAGGGAGCTTAGTTTAGTGAGGTTTTATTTATCCAATTGCCACTCAATAGGATTGAACCTTGAATATATTGGGATGTAATCCTTAAATTCACATTATAGTACATTATCACGGGGAATTGTGGTTTATATTTGTTAGAAACATAACTAAAAAAATATTGAGGGTATTTTCGTTTTTTACTTCCACAAATTTCAAATACTTGTTATATACCCCTAAACATACTACCCTTACACTACATCAAAAATTACAAAAATGCCACCATATAAACATAATACGTTTCTAACAAATATTAACTTGATACCCCATTATAGGGAATTTTCAAATTGTTTCTCTTTTCAAGAATATTCATTATCAGGGACTTCTTCCTTGCCGTATTCATATTTTTCGCTACTTTAAACTGGCTAATAGTATTTTGCTATTTTTTATTGAATGATGTAAAGCGATGGATGAAATGTATACACTTTAGATGGAGAACACTGTGGAGTGTGACTTTAGAAATAAACAAAAGGTTTTAATTGAAATAAACGGAGTAGCAATTTTAGCATTACTTATCATTTGTTGTAATGGCCACTAGAGCAGGGTTTCTTAATTAGTGTATTTGTTGTACACTATACATGATTCACAAGATACTTTGTGCTCTACACTACTTTAATATAATAACAACACACAATAACAAATCAAAGCCTTGATGTCAATAGATGAGATTGGCCGCATAAACCTCTCTGGAGTCTCTGCATACCTTTTATTTAGCGCTTGTAAAGAAAGGGGATTCAGTAATGGAACCAATGAAATTACTTGTGTGATAATTCTATTTTTGTCTAAATGATAGAGGAGAATGACGAAAGAGCATGCTTCATATGTGTCCTATACTCATACCGTATAATTATGATCCTGAATATATAAATGTATGTGTGTCCAATATGGTTACTTCTATTGTTGTCTTTAGGTGAAAATAGATATGGATTAAGTGCTCATATCTTCGTCCGTTATTTGTGTGATAATTCTTTCTAGGTTGGTTTTACATGATTTCAAATGTACTAATCTTTAAGTTTTCATTACATAGTTTTAAAGAATGTTGGTTGAGAGTTGAATATTACGACTTCAACCTTTGTTCTCATTTTAGTTTTGTATTTCAGTTTGTTGTTGAGTGAATTCACGCATGCTGTGTTCTTAGGTTTAATTACCCTTCTTTGCATTAGTTGGATAAGTTCTTGATATAAAATAGCTTCAATATTGGAGTAGATTGGAATTTCAAAGAGTTGAACTAAATGAAGTGGATCACTTAAGTGTAATGCTGTCCATGCTGGAAGTAGTCAGTAGTAGTGCTACTGATGACGGCGATAGGTTTCTTTAGTTTGTGTTTGAGTAAGAGCTAGATTGTTTGTAATTTTATCATGAGTGAGAATATTCAACAACAAGGACCTTGAAGGCTACATAGGGATTTAGATATCCCGAGTGATGGCCTTCAAATATCTAAAGTAATTTTCAAAATACATGCATTCTTCTGAGAATCACTTTAGAGATACCCATAAAGATGGAAACTCAGAGCTTAGTCAAGTTTTTTACTATATAGGGTCTTGATCCAAGTATCTAAAATTACCAAACGGGGAATTGATTTAAAGACCTTTAAAAGCTACAAGTTTTTCAAAAGTTAATCAAAATCTCGAGATTTGATTCTTAAGGATATGACGGAGAAAGGATTATTCCATTTTCTATCAATTTGGAGAATTGGAGTTGCTATATATGTTGTAAAGGTAATTTTTTTCTATGGCCAATCAAATTTGGGATGCTTTGCCGATTCCTCAAGTTGAGGTTGAGCCATTGTGGGGTTTGCAAAGGTTTGTCAAATTAATTCTCAGGAATACCCTTTCATGTTTATTTTTTATTGCCGAGTTTGGAACTTTTGAAGGCTGAACTTGGGACCATTGCTTAGATGCTAGAATTTGATTGATTAATTCATACCAAATTTCTGATAGATATGGTTGAAGGAGGTGGTATTAAGCCTTTGCAGTTATATCTCTGATCCGATCAATCAATCAATCAATCACAGCCTTAATCCCAAAAAATTGGGGTCGGCTACATGAACCAAAATTAATCATTCCATGTAGTCATCCACATAAATTTTCCTCCTTCATCGCCTGCGATCAAGAACCTCATTCTCTTATAAATCTAAAAGCTTCATATCCTTTTTAATTCCTTCCCACTAAGTCATTTTCGGTCTTCCCCTACCTCGTTTTAGATTTCCATGATCCCACCCTTCCACTCGTCGCACCGGGGCTCCCTCAGGTCTCCGTCTCACATGTCCGAACCAACGCAAACGATTCTCCCTTAATTTGCTTGCTATATCTGCAATTCCAACTTTTCGACGCATTACTTCATTTCCGATTCTATCACTTAAAGTGTTCCCGCACATCCATCTCAACATCCGCATATTCGTAACTCCTATTTTTTGAATGTGTTCCTCCTTGTAAGCCCAATATATCTCTGATCCAATCTTTTCTGAAAAATGATTTTATGTTGACTTGTCGCCTGCATCATTTAGTATTAAACTACAATACTAATTTTTTCCGTTGATTCTTGCTTCTCGTTTTTCTGTAGAAGTGTAAAAATTTAACCTGGTTTGTGGAATTATATGCAGTTATATTATTGAGATCTTACAATTGAAACTGATGCAGTGTACATTTGTTCTTCAATTAAATCGTCATGATGCCTTTTATATACTACCCTTAAACCTCCTATAACATCTTCAAAAAAGCATTGTTATGCTTCTTGCTGTCAGAGCTAAGATGATAGTTTCTGTATATTCTTTTATATCTATCCGATCAAATTTCTTCCTATTTCTATTTTAGTTTGAATTCCTGTACCGAACTACTGATTTGTCTTTCAGCTTGTGTTCTTTGTACACTCTACATCTATTCTCCCTTTTAAGATGCATTAATCAACAGGAACTGTCCTTGTATTAATTGTATAAAGTCTTTTGAAGTGAAGTTTATTTTGTTAGTTAAACTCACTGTACACCCAAGTGTTGAGTTGTGCATCTTACAGTAAAACTTAAAATCTTAAATCACTATTACGAAGTATGATTTTCTGCTTTGTACTTTGACGTCTATGTGCATGAAGATTATATTTGGAGATATAGATTACGAGTACTATATCACCCTTTCTATGAGGCAGATTTTTTAGATCTTGAATTTACTAAACATTTTAAACCTTCCACTTCAGCCTCTGAGGCTCTTACTCTCTTATGCAGTAATGTATGCCATCGCCAAACTAAAGCAGTAGTATGTAGGCCCAACCACACAAGGCTTAACCCTGTTGATGGCACTTGGAATATATAGGGTATGTTGTTTATAAGTCAAAATACTTCAGAGGCTTAACCCTGTTGATGTCATGCGTATAGTTTAGCATCCCCATGGTAGGATGGCTTCCTCTTGATTCTTTTTAATAGGTTGAAATGGCTAAGTAAATGAATTCCATTAATGGATGCGTTGGGTGGAGTTCTGCTTTTTGCTCTTTTGGTCGAATATTTTGTCACTATATCATTAAATGCCTGATATTCTAAAGTTCTATCAGGATGAGGAATCTGTCTAACATGGTAACAGAATTTCATATCTTGATCGCTTATTCTATTGTTCTTCAAGTGTTAAAGAAGACACTTATATTTGTTACAAATGACCTTTTTGAAACGAGAGATGCACCAATTAAAAAGTTTTAACATACCTCAAGATAAGATTCTAGAGGGTAAATATAAAGTACATATGGGCCTAGAGGCCCCTATGATACATATTATTGAACTTGAAAGACCTCAATTACTTTGATTAAGCACAAGTGAAAAGAAGAAGCCGCTTTGTCAAAGATGTCATTCATGGGAACATATAATTACTTCAGTATTAGTTTAGAGGTTTTGTTCATTGGGTGCAGTAAGTGTGAGCTCTGGATTTGCTCTTGTTTGAGTCCTTAGCTCCATTTTTAGGGTTGTAGTTGGAAAAGGCACTAAATTACACTGTGGTTTTAATTACTACCTCCGTTTCTTATTAATTGCAACACTTGGCCAATAAAGTGTGAGATATGAAAAATTCAAATGTTGCAATTAATAAGAAACGGAAATAGTAGAAAGGATGGGAATTGGGTATTATAAATTTATATTACACAATTGATGCAAAATTACAGAAGTCGTGGTCAATAAAGACCATATAGATCGCGGTTACAGAATAAGCATAAAGGCTGTTCCAGGGTCCAGACTAAACTATAGCCGTTGCACCTGGAGGGCTGTAGCTAGGGCTTTAATACAACCTAAGATACCTCAGCTGCCTGAAAATTACACAAAGCAGATGGTTACACTAACAGATAATTTTCCACAATGCTTTTCTTTGAAGGTACATAATGCAGGTGTATAATGTGCAATATTATGTAATTTATCACTGTATGAGTTAGCAAGATTAGGCATTTAAACTATTGACATGCATTGTGCAGTTCATTGCTCATATGCTTCTGTGAGAAACTTAAACTTGTAGGCTTCCGAAACTTGAACCATTTACTTATTTTACCAATTAATCATTAAATATCTTACCATAATTTTAGAATTGCTAGTGCTTTTTAGTGATTTATCTCATTTCATGGTAGCCTGTGTGTAATTATGAAAACTTGAAAGAAGAAGACAGTCATTACATGTTTTTATCATTTGTTATTAACGCAGATGGACTCGTGCTGTTGCTACGCGATTAACTGATTAGGCATAAACTGGGTCATTATCCTAATAACAGCTAAGATCAGGTTTGCGCCTTTTTTTCTTTTTGTTTTTTTTCCTCTCTAATATAAAATAGTAAGGGCACAGACAGACTCTAGGTGGGATCTGGAATCAATTTAAGATGAGATCACATGTGAACTTTTATCTTGGACCTGAGACAGGATAAGCAAGTAAGAAAAGAATATTTTTAGATTCAGATTCTTTGTGTTAAAAGTAAATAACCTATATTTGATAATCAAGCCAAACTTTATGGGTCTCTTAAACAACTCCAAAAATTTCCTAGATTTCCTTATCAAACTTTTCTGGACTTGGAAGATTGATCCCTGGTCCCATGCATCCGTGTGGAATTGAAATCAAATAACAGGGCAAAATGCTCTACTTATAATAACGTTTGCCTGGCCTCATGCAATATGAATATTGTACGTCTTGTGCTTATATCATATATGAGTCTGAAAATTCAACTTGATTGCAATATATTGATGTGCATCGAGTGCCTTTATGTTTGATAATCAAAATTCATAGTTTAAAATATCACCCCTTTTTTGCAGCTATTTTGTTACGAAGTTGGTAAAATTAAAAATGATTAGTGACTGCTAAATGATGGTGGAAAGTTACCTTTGTTCCTCATTGAAGTTCATGTTGCTTCCTGTGGGTTGCCTATAGTTAGGAAAAGGGACATGGCCTGCCTCAATTCGATTGAGGTCCTCAAGGAGGATCTCATAGTGCCTTTTGACTTCCTCAGCTGATTTCCCTTCCACAAGCCTGGCAACGTTCTGCCAACGATCTTTGGTATCCTTGTCATACAATGCAAGAGCCCTCTCAAATTGTTTGTTCTGTTTTGTTGTCCATGACGAGCTGATAGAGCTTGAGGCCATTGTATAGGTATATACTTCCTAGCTTCTCTATGAGACTTGAAATGAAGGAGATAATTTGATTCGGTTTACTTTGGATCAAAAGAGATAGAGAGAGGAGTGTGGGGGAGGTGATAAATATGAAGATGAAGTGAAACTAGCTTGTGGCTTTCACGTTTTGTCTTGTGGAAAGAAGTTTCAAACGAAGGCTACTTATAAAGAGGTAGAAAGGGGGTGTAAAGGTGAGAAAGAAAGAGAAGAAAGCCAGTTGGCGAATCTGATTATCAGAAAAAAAAGTGGAGAAAATGAGTGACTCGTAGCATTTCGAACCACTGGATCAAAATTCCATTGGAGAAGCAAGGCCAGTGAATGTAAGGAATCATTTTGAAAACAGGGGGAAAAAGAATTGTGGTATCTCTTATTTGAGGGAAAATTGAGTTTATTTTGTTTAAGATGTGTTTTTTGCATTTCAGGCTTTAACTTTGGCAGATATGGGGGAGTAGTTTTAGACTTTTAGTGGACTCTTAACTATGCTCGAGGTGGGACTATGAAGTCTGAGTGACCAATAGGGGAATGGTGGGTTTGTTTCTTCTTATTTTTTGTATTCTGATTTAAAGACTTTGCTCTTCTAAGGTGAAAGCAAATACTCACTTGCTAGATTTTGTGGTTATAAATAGAAGAAAATACTTGGTATTTTCTGAAGTTAATCATCATCACTAATGAAATATTTGTATTGCCTATGGTAGTATTCTCTTGGTATTTCCGTAAGTTGTCTTTTCTGGATTTCGAGTAGAAAAAAATTATAGCTGTTATCTCACAGTTCAAAAGGCATACAATACTGGCATGTAATAAAGGACCAAGGTTTGTATTCACAATCATATGAACTAATACAATTTATATACTACAGAAGTACATATGACAGAATTCTTTAATTAGATTGAGATAGGAGTTGAACATCTTGGAGATAGATGTTTTAAATTGCTCTGTTTTTCCCTCATCTACCTTTTGGAATCCTTGTCTCTTGCTATGGTTTCTTATGTAGCTTACTGGTGGAAAAAACCAACATAGCAGAAGATTGTGGGGAACCTCTATTGTGTTTTAACTGTTTTTTGTTTCATTCTTTCCGTGTGTGTAGTTGTAGTCTGATATGGTGGATCAAATTTTACTGCTGACCAAAACCATTTTACTTGAGCAAGGTTGATTTAATCTTGAAACTTGGTAGAAAAGAAAAGCAATATCTTTGAAGTTGTGAATAGTTATGGAAAAGAAAACTTGAATTTAAGGAGTGCAAAAAAAAAAAAAAAAAACGCTACATGTTAGTTTTTTGGAAGGGGAAACCTCCTTAACTTGAAGTTTTAACTCTTGCCACAATATTATGGGTTGCTCCGGGATGTTAATAGCCTTATAAATCAACTTGAATTTTTATTGATTTGATGCCTAATGAAATTTGAATTTTGGGTAACAATGTTTTGATCCTTGTCATGAATTAGTGGTAAATCGTCTTAGTTATAATTGCATTTATTGTTGGTGCTTTGGTGGTGAGATAGTTGAAGTGCTTGAGTCCAGACATGAGACAAGAATGAAAATATGTACCAAAATTCTTGTGCATACTTGAAACACAACATGGTAGGAAATGAAGTTATTGTGCATACTTGAAAGACAATTTTGGAGCATGGTTGTTTTTGTCACCCTAGACTATGTTTGAACCTACTAACCCCTCTTTGGATTTACTGTAACTTATGATTTGGCTGTAATTTGTAAATTGAAGTTGGCAGTAGAATTGAACTTTTGTTTTACAAGAAGAAATAGTTTGAAGGGTTAACTTTTTACTACCAATTACATTAACCAATGATAAACAAAGTTAAAAAATTACTGTTATTGGTGCTTCACAGGGTAGATAAATAGTACTCTGTATAAGTGTTTAACCCTACTGACAAGTTTATAGTTTACTTTATTAGGGTATAAGTTTCCAGGCTCGTATCCTTGGATTCTTTTGAATGGCAGGGTTAGCAATGGATCATTCTATGTGGGTAAAATATTGATGCCGTGTTGATGACAAAGCACATAATTGACTCTGATTCTGTTGATTTGTCTCCTTTTCATTTTATGCCTTGTTGATCAATCTCCTTTTCTTCTGTCAGCAACCCAATTTGGCCTGTACCTGAGTTCTGCTCTTTGCAACAAGTTTTTGTCCTGATGTCGTAACCTGAGGTAAATGCCAACAACCTAAATACTCAAGCATGCGAATTTTGAGATTTTCATTGTTATCTCATGTCTTTGGTATTTGAGATGTGGATTTTTTGCTCAGTGACAACATTCCAAAACCATTTACTAGTAGCTTGTATGTAGGGGTGTGCAAAAAATTCCGTTTTCGAATTTCCGGTCCGATTTTCCGATGTTATGTTCCGAAAATCTGGATATTCGGTCCGGTTTTTTGAAATTCGAAAAAACCGGATCAGATATCCGATTTTTTTAACCGGGAACCAGATTGGATACGGAATGAATTTTTAAATATTCGGATTCTGGATTTTTAAGGAAAACAAAATCCGGAATTCTAGTTTTCCGGATTTCCAATCCGGTTTTTTAAGGGTAAAAATGTAAGTTTTAGAGAAAATTTTGGTGTATAATTTGGAACCGGATATTCGGACTTCCGATCCGGTTTTTCCGGAATGGAAACGGAACCAAATTTTTTAGTTCCGAAAATCCAGATATCCGAATCGGAAAAATTTCGATTTCCAGTTTTGCACATCCCTACTTGTATGGCCTTGGTAGCTTTAAAGGAATACATTGCTTGATTGTAGATTCAGCCGTGTGCATGTCTTCCTTTTATCAGACCACTAGATCTTTGGTATGTGTCACAAATTTGTGTGAGTTTATGAATTAGTGCAGTGCAAAGATTCTTTTCAATTCTAAGGTTTTTTAAACCTCTATACTACAGAGGGATTAGTAGAAAACAAACCCCAAATTTTAGGTACATTTTATTCTAAAATCCTCTCCTAAAAGAAACCCCAATACACAAGGAAAACATTAGTCATGTTGACTGGTTGAGGTATTACCTATCAAGGGGTTTGAAGCCAAAAAATGGTGGTTACAATAATGACATGTATATCGATAATTTCAAAAGTAGAAAATTAGGGACATTGCTACAATATTCACCGCTGTTACTATTAAGTATATGAAAAACCATTAACATGAATATGATATCTCTCTATCTCTATTCTTGTGTTTTTATAGGCGTTAATACTTTACTTGCATAGACACAACTTTCTCTAAAAAAAATATTTATTTCGGTTTATTAAATTTTTATTGTTATATCAATCAATTCATTGAAGTCTTAATCTCATAATTGGGGTCGGTTACATTAATTAAAATTTGTCATTCCGTGTGATCATCTACAAAAATTTTCCTTCTCCATCCCATACGATCATGAACCTTATTCTCCAACAAGTGTTATGAATTTTTAAAATGTTTTTAAGGACCTTATGCTGCATGCAACTTCCCATTTGTAAAATGTAATTTCCTAAATTAGTACTCCAGTTCCTCTATCTAACAACAAAATTAAAAATTTACTTTTTTTTTTAATGTAAATTAAAAATTGTACCTTTTCAAAGTAGAATACAGGTATTCTGCTTTCTTTTTATTTCATGAAGGAGTGAGCATTTTCTAAATTGTTTATACGGGTCTTTTGCGGCATGCAACTTCTCTGTTTTGGAACTTGTCAACTTTGTAACTTTTCTTTGTTTTGTTGAAGACATCAACTTATTTGGTATTTTTGTGCCTGCATATGATTTATTTTGGCATGATTTCCAATCTTGAATTGTTGATTTGATGTTTTCAAAGGATTGGTAGGTAAATGTATGTGTTGATTGATTCGATTAAATGCAATTTAGAAGACATGCCATTGCTATGGAATAACTAGTAAGCAGAAACTACTAAAAACTACTGAACTAGTATCTCGGTGAATTTGTACACAATTTTTTCAAACCCTAATTGTTATTGGAATTGAATGCCTCAGTGTCAATATAAAGCATAAACAACAATGTTAGAATTGAACCTACAGAAAGATATAGGCTAATAGGAATTAATGTTAGAATTACTGTTACATTACTTGAGAGGTGAGAGCATATGCTTCCAATTATGCCTACTAATTTGTAATTTGCTTATCCTGATACAATGTAACAAATCAGTGAAGGTATTATTATATGCTGTGGAGTAAAATTAGTAAATCTGTAAGATATATGCTAATAGGAATTTCTTGGAGGGTCATATCATCCTTGTCTCCAATTAATTATCATTATTACTAAATTTATATCTTTTTTGATTCTCCCTGTCTCCGTTCCTAATAGCACTGAAATTTTAATTACCTTATTTATCTAAAAGACATTTTCCTATGAGGCTATGAGAGTATACTGATCCCATCAACCAGATGTCCTGTAGGAAAGTGGTGTGATTCTTGCTGTGTATCCTAGAATTGCTCTAAAAGTATCACCAGACTTTTTCCCTTTTAAAAGGATCAAACCCTTTTTAGGCTAATAAATGCACTAAATATATGGAGTACATTCTTGAAATTTGATAAGCAATAGAGATATTGATAAAGATAGGAATAAAGACTATTTTTTACGGCTGTTTGGTATGTGGTAAGGAAAACAATCAATAGTTTAAATAATAATTTACATTATTAGGTAATTAAGATAATAAATTAAATATTAATAAGTATATGATGGTATAATTGTTTTTGAACACAAATTCTCCCCACTTAAATCATTTAACTGAACTTTTCTAAATTAGAAATAAGCTTAAAAGGAAAGAGTCTATGAAAGTAGTCATTTTGTTAGTCTTTACAAAATTCAATTTTAAATTTAGTAGGCTGCTCCATTATGTAGATGCCAGATAGGATGATTGGTTAAGAATCCCCCCTATTGATTCTATTGACTTATGCTTGACTAATTAGCTTTTTATTGACTTGAAAAAGGCTTAGGTTTGAAAAAAAAAAAAAAAACGTTATAGCTAATGGTGGGTTTGATAATCAGTATTCACAATCGAACTTCATTCCCATTTGAATGGCATGTGGTCCTTTCTAGCCTTTAGAAAGGCCTTTACAAAAATAAAAGGTTCCTTTTGGAATAGGGTATCTCTGCAGGGGTCCTCTCTGATGTTTGGTGTATTCCCTTTTTTTTTCCTTCATTTTTTTTTTCGCAAGAGTCAAATCACCACAACAAATTGGATAGCAATATTTATGAGTCATGTTCTTTCATAGGGCCTCATATAAGTTACATACAAAGATCTGGTCGAAATTAGTTGCCACCCAATCGCCTTTTATTTGTATTGCTGAGAACAATTGTTGAGCTTTGATTAGTGTTTTATTTCGGCCAAGTTGATGAGAATAGGAAATTAGGAATATCTGATTAAGAGATGCTGATCAGGGTAAATAGAATAGGAATCATACACAATCTTATTTTTAAAGGTGATACACTGATAGAGATACTATGATGTAATGCCAACTTGGGGAAAAATTAAATGCAGAACACCTAGAGGATAGATTAGTCATTTCATTATTGGAATAGGAAGGGAAATATTCTGATTATGATCTTACAGAATAAAGTATGTTAGTATCATTCTCATTGATATGGCATTAAGGCAATGTAATTGTCACTTTGTGCTAGGAATTTTACTTTTGACTCTTGTGACTTTGTGAATCTTTAAAGCATGATGCCTGATGCCATAATTTCTCTATCTTCCATTATCTTTCTATTTCCTGTAATGCAAAAATTTTATTTTCCTCTACTACTTACGGTAATTTCGTTTATAATACTTTTTTTCTAAAATTCTTTGACTATCAAATGTTCAGAAACTTCTGTCTGGTTTCAGAAGTCATTATTGGTTGTTTAAACAAAAACTATATTGCCCATCGTTCTTCTGATGCTGACTAATCTCACTTAATTCCCCCTGCCACTAGCTTTTTTGCTTCATCAAGCAATGGCAACTTAATTGTAAATTGCATTGCTTTGATACGTGCTTTTTTAATTATTTTCTCTTTGCCTTTGGTTTCCACTTTCTAGTGTAAATTGAAATACATGTTTTGATGCTAAGGCTTTTCGATCTAGGCAACTTTCCCCTGCCACTAGCTTTTTTGCTTCATCAAGCAATGGCAACTTAATTGTAAATTGCATTGCTTTGATACGTGCTTTTTTAATTATTTTCTCTTTGCCTTTGGTTTCCACTTTCTAGTGTAAATTGAAATACATGTTTTGATGCTAAGGCTTTTCGATCTAGGCAACTTTCCCCTGCCACTAGCTTTTTTGCTTCATCAAGCAATGGCAACTTAATTGTAAATTGCATTGCTTTGATACGTGCTTTTTTAATTATTTTCTCTTTGCCTTTGGTTTCCACTTTCTAGTGTAAATTGAAATACATGTTTTGATGCTAAGGCTTTTCGATCTAGGCAACTTTCCCCTGCCACTAGCTTTTTTGCTTCATCAAGCAATGGCAACTTAATTGTAAATTGCATTGCTTTGATACGTGCTTTTTTAATTATTTTCTCTTTGCCTTTGGTTTCCACTTTCTAGTGTAAATTGAAATACATGTTTTGATGCTAAGGCTTTTCGATCTAGGCAACTTTCATGGCATACGATGTTGTGAAATTCGAAATGTAGGGGTTGTTATTGCTTTCTATTATGTGGTGAGTAGTTTACCCTGTTGGTATACAAAACTTTTTCTCATCTGGCAAGTAACTGGGTTTCATTGGTGTTACTATATTGATTACCTTTGCTCCAGTTTTGAGCTCTGTTTATAGGGACTTTGAGTTTTGTTTTTAATCATAAACAATTTTGGATGAGCTTTAGCAAATAGAAAGCCAGTGATTCCATGTGATACCTAATATTTGGAGTTGAATTGTATCTGTGTCATTACTTTATGCTTGGAAACAATTCATCTCCAAGTATTAAATTAATTTTGACATAAGACATAAATTTTTTATTGAACTCGTCTGAAATATAAACTAGACTTGGAACTTAATTCCCATCACTTCTTTGTTCAGTGTAATTCCATCTTATAATGGGGAATTGTTCATGTTTCATTCTTTCATATAAGGTGTTTTCTACGCATTTATTTTAATTGGTGTTTAGAAAGTCGTAATAGTGGTGATAAGAATTGATCTCAAGATGTTTTGGAATTAAAAAGAAAACTCTAACCAATTAAGGATTTTTTTTTATATATAGAATTAATTAAGGTATCCCTTACTTTATGAGTTTACGCATTCTTATTTGGTGTTTCCTTTCTCGTAAATTTTCTGGACAACTACAGAGTAGTTAATAGACCAAATGGAGTATTCTGTAAGCCCAAGTTTTATACTTCCTTCGCTCCATATAAATTGCAACACTTACTATTTGCACGCATTTTAAGGAAGCGATAGAGGGTATAAATGGTAGAATTAGTCAAATTAATTTTAACACAAACAAGAGGGATACTATATGTTGTCGGTGTTAAGATTATATTAACTAATCATCTCATTTACTTTCTCTAAATGCAACCTTAAAAGTCATGTCCAAAATAAGTGTTGCAATTAATATGGAGCAAAGGAAATATCTTTCATTGTTTCATAGTTCATACTATAGTCTGATAGTCTCAATTTGGTGCTGTAATCAAACATGGGCTAGCTTTATCCCAGGCCCAGTGTATTATAAAACATTAGGTCTAGGTAGTTGGTTTACTATTGTTTGTAGGATAAGATTGGAACGCTTCCTTGTTGCTACTTTAGATTTAGTTTTAGCCCATTTTGTAATAACTTTGTTCTTCTATATAGCTAAGCTATCAATAGAGCAACTTGGGTTTGCCTGCCAGTGTTGTTGTTTTAATTACCTTTTAAGTTCAAATGGCTGTGTCCAGGGTTCCTTTGCACCTCTTGTTGTAAACTTAACAAATCCTTTTCATTGAGTGATAGAGCTTTTTGATTACTATTTGGATCATACCTTGTGTTATTATATTTACACATCACTTTATTCTAATTTTGCTATTGTCAATTTGTCAAACCATGAGGAATTAGATCCAATTTAGTTTTTTTTTTTTTTTTTTCCAAATACTTAAGTTATACCATGTTTAGATAACTTATTATATTATGTGATAACTTCTTTTAAGCTCGTTTGAACTTGTACAAGTTCAATTTATAATAACTTGTAGTTAAATTCTAATAAGTTCGATATAAATCCACTTAATCACAATTGAACATTGATGGTGAGGCATGTTTACAAGTTTTTGTTTTTTATCATTTGCTTAGAGAAGATTGATAGAGTATATTAATTATTTATGGGCCTTAATTATTAGTTTAAGCTTTTACTTGTGTTGATCCTTTAATAAAGACTCGAAACAAATTCTTGATAGGATAACTCATCATTTGCATTGAAATCTTTAAAAGTTAACAACATTTGGCCAAATCCTCCTTTGATGTTACAAGTGTATTTTCTTGTGTTGATCTCTTTGTTGAATTGTTGTTACAAGTGTATCTGTATTATATGATGCTTAAATTCTTTTGCAGTAATGAGAAATATCTATTATCTTGCTACACTCTTATGGCATCAGTTAAATTTAAGTGCCTTCGAGACATCTTTGACACTTTTATGGTTAGCAATTTTTTTCTTTTTTGGACAAGAGATGCATACAATTGACAACGAGGTTTAGAGAAAATTAAGAGGAGATCTACTAACTTTTTTTTTTAGGTTTGATCAAGTTAGATTTGACAATAATCATATACTTCACTTTAACCGTTAGTGATGATTGGTTGTAAGAATAAACATAGTCATGTTATTACTGGAGTAGATTTTAGACCCTTGATCCAAATACATACTTATTTTAACTATACACAATTGGGTCCTATTTTTGAGAAAAAAAAATCTGGCAAAAAGTTGGTTTTACATCATATCGTGTACCACTCATCATTATAGACTGTGAATTCCAACCGATCCACTTCAAAATCCTTAGCATCTTTCCAGAGATGTTACTCTTCAAATATGATTGTATGTATCTGATTGACCTCTTTCCCCTTATTGTACTTCCACTACACGAATGGACATTATAAGTAATAATTACTTGAAATGCTTGTATGCATATCTCACAATCTATGTGCCTGATGAATAGTAGAGCTAATCAGATTATTTTATTTTATATCTTGTTATTATATACCATGTCCATGGTTTTAATATGGCTGCATATTATCATATGAACAGCTATGTCAATGAAAAGAAATAATTATACTTATTTTAATACCCAGCTGGATTTCAGATTTATCTTGACTTTGTTTATACCCTATCAGGCACTATCATTATTTTGGTAGACTAATATCTTCAAATGTATTGTCTTTACAGTTGGGAAGAACCCACATCAAAGGGACCCAATCTACCCAATTATCGCAGGCAATGGGGTAAGATCCTTTTCCTATCACAATGATAGATGTTCAGGGGCAAATATTGTTTTCACCAAAAAGCTCTAGATCAATCTTGCAACTAACTGTGATCCATGCCAGCAGCCAGGCATGTAAGTTTTTGGCTAAAATATCTATTTGGGCTTCGTTTGGTAGAGCGTAAAACATTTTCCAAAGTGTTTTCCCCTCTCTCCCAATTTTACATTGTTTGGTACATAAAGGAATGTAAAATCATTTTCCATGGGAGTAAATTTTTCCTTACAATGATGGAGAACCATTTTCCTTCCAAAATGAAAGGAAAACAATTTTCCTCTCATCCCCTTATACACTCTTTCCTCACTATCTTCTTCCACCCCCTTCATTTTCTCTATTTTCATCACTTTTTTTACATGTAACCAAACAATTGAAAATAGTTTCCATGAAGGAAAACAATTTTCAATGAAAATCATTTTACATTGAAAATGTTTTATGCCCTATCAAACGGATCCTTGGTGTTGGATTTTTTTGAATGTTATTAAAAATTACTTGTATTTGTTTGCATTCAATAACTCATTAGCGTTAATCTGGCTTATGTGAATCATGAATTTCTTCTTAGCTTATACAAAGGAAGACTAAAGGAATTGTGAAAAAACAATACTATGTAGTACGTACTTCGTATGCAAATATGTTTAGGAAGACAGTATATGCAAATTGTTAAAGAGGAAAACTTGAAACTACAATCAACTATGTTTTCCTCGCCTGAATAGTGAATACACTTGCGAAAACTGGTGGTTAATATTATGTACGTAGTAAATTTAACCACAAAAGTGAAAGCTAGTGAATTTATCTGAGTAAAGGCAGTGCATTAAGGTCGCAGCAAGGTGGTGTGACCTTTTATTAGTCTGATTTTTTGTGCATGTTCCTGGAGCTTTTGAGAACCTGCTTATGGTCTCATACCTGATATGAATCATGTGAGTATGTGACCTTGTGAGTACTATGTGACTTGGTATGAGCTACTACCTCTGGTCCAAGAAATGTGCAACAAATGGATTTTTTATTTCTTACAAAAAAAATATCTATTTATTACATATTTTTCTGGACTAGAGGTAGTATATAATTTATGCTTCGGTGAAGTCATGTAGTCAATAGGCCCTTACAATTCTAAGACCAGGTGGAGCATGGATGGTCTTTCCTATCAAGAGTAACGAGTTAATGACCTTTCCCAGCAAATTGGACCCATACATTTAGTCTTTGAACAGTGCTTTGCACAAAGGGTGGCCGTAGGAAAGCCCATATGAAACTCCAATTATTGTAGTCCTTGAACTAATTCTTTCAGGTAAATCATGTTTTGGGTTTGAGAAAGATTAGTGTCTGAGCTTTTATAATGTGGGTTATATGTTTATATAAAATTCTGCAAAGTTTAAGGTATTCTGTCATTAGAACTTGGAACTATGCTACCTTTGTAACATTTTAACCAATTTATGTTATGTATATTAAATTTCTACATGTTTTGATAGCCCACGTTTGACTGCTAATAAGTTGAGTCAAGTCTTGAATTTCCTATTGCAAGAGAAATTTCAGTTTCTCTATTTCTTATCAGTATGCAATTGGTGTGATGTACTACTAATAATTGCAGGTTGAATTGATTGTCTTAGAAAACTAAATTGAAATTATAACGAAGTTGGTAAGAAGATTGTTGATATGATCTATCCTTGTGTGCCAATGAAATGCAGGCAAATTATTTGAGGATTTGATTTCTTGTCAAGTTGTCAGTTGTTGCCTAGAGGAGGGGTCCTTAACAGTGTTCAGGCAATTACACAGATCCTTTCACCCTCTCTATGAGATGATACATCAATAGTTAATATTAGTGGGTAGTGACTATACATGAATTGCCGAGCAAAAGATTAAAAAGGTTGCTCACATATAACAAAATCTTAATGGTTGTATATATATATTGGTGCTAGGAAGCTACTAGGGATGAGTGTTAAGAATTGATATTAAAACCTAATGGAATTATAAGAAAAATTCTAATATAATTCGTACTCATGACTGTTGGCTTAAGAATTTTTAAAGGTTTAGTTGAAATCAAAACTATAAAATTCAATATCTTAAATCAAACTGAATTTGCCTTTTATTACCTCCACAGCATAGGTCATATTAGTTGTAATGATTTAATATTTTTCTTTTTTATTTTATGTTAAATTGTTGCAACTAATATGATATTAAGGTAGTAATTCTCGATTAAACTATTGCATAGCTACTTCATCATCTTATGTTAATTGGATGATATGACTTAGTGGTAGGAAGAAATAGTCTTTTCCTTTTCCAAAACTCTGATAATTCACACTTTTATATGTTATGCAATATGCATGCATCTATCTATTCTAATCTCTCCTTGTATGATTCTTGTATATTGGCTTTTCTTAAATGGTAAGACATTATCTTTGTTTATACTGTTGTGTTCTTTGTTTACTGAACTTTAAAAGCATCGTAAAAGACCAATTTGATTGTGGAACTCTTATCCCAGCCAATTTTTGTGTATATTTGAATGCAAAATGAGCATCAAAGATAATCCATTTTGTTAAGAGTCATACATACTACGTAGCTTAGTTTGTTATTTGTTATAATAGGTGATTGTGGGAAGTTTAGCCCATCCATCTCAAATATTTTGTAGATTTTGGCACATTAATAGATGGCGTACTAAAATCCTCACCATTTTCAAGGTAGACTATTGACTACTATCTACGGTTCATTTTATTTGCAACAAAGAGTATTTTTTGTGATATATAAAAGATTCATATGTTGCAAATAAAATAAACCAGAGGTAGTAAATTGTTTGTAATAAGATCTAGACTATTCAATGATGTTCTAAATTCAATTTTCAACACTATTCTTATGTTTCTCTAAAATTCAAAAAAATAGATTGATGCATTACATGCACACATAATCACATATCTTATTACTTGATTTAAACCTTGTTACAAACAATTTAGAAAAAATTTCATTAAAAGTTCATATTTTAAACTATTTTCTTACAGTTACAAATATTTGTTGATGATATGAGATCCTCTTATAAAATGTTGGTTATTGCTTCCTTTATATCCTCTTAGGCTCTTATCAAAGCTTTTTGAAGCAGAATTAAAACTTGAATCCCACAAGTTAGCATATTCCTTCTATATTTGGTGAGGTTTATAAATCGAAAAACTAGGGAAAGAAAATGCTGATGTATGTCTATGAGGAGTTAAGAAAAATGATGGTTTACAAAGCCAAAAACAATTGTTCCATTTTATTACTACACCAAAACAGCAAACTAAGGGCCAGGAAAGAAGGAAACACAGAAAAATTAGTCCATGATGAAGAATGATAACGTAGCACTTTAATTTCAATCACTGATTAAATATACAAGGAGCTTCGGAACAATTTTCAATATTGAATTATTTTCCTGTCATGAAAATGTAAAATTACAACCTTTTAAAATTGTTTTTTTTTTTTTTTTTTTTGAGAGAAACCTTTTAAAACTGTTAGTTCATTAAAAATATAGCAATACCATATTAGCTAATAAAAACGTTGGCACTTTGTCTAAATAGTATACATAACATACTTCCTCCGTTTCTATTTGTTTAATACATTTGACTTGCATATATGTCAATACATTTGTTTAACCTTATATATCTTTTGTTATGCATATGTAAAAATTACTTTCTATCTTATAAATAGTATCAAGATTTCAAACGTATCAAATATTTAAGAACAGAGAGAATACTAAATAGTTAGGCAAAGTGCACTAGTCATCTACAACCTTTTCCAGTATCTTAATCAACTATATCAAAAGGATGATTGTACAAGGCTGGCACTTTTTCGAACATAAAGAAGTACTCAATCTAATAAAATTGGGAGTTCATTACACAAAATAAACATTTCACAACTCCACTAATCAATTGTAAATAGCACATACTGTGAAATAAATATTTAAATGAACACATTATCAAGACTTCAAGATTTTGAATAAATCTATCATAGCTTTCTTTGGACAAGAAATGTAGAAACTTATCTAGGAAAGTTATCTGCTTGAATGAATAGTAATTAGGGGGAAGATAAGGTCATAAGGGCCACCCATAGAAAAGTCTAATAAAAACATGAAGATGAACGTATGATCAGTTTATATTATCTCAATGTTCATTAGATCTCAGACACTTTATGTTCAAGAGAATGCGTTATATTTAGTAATTGAAAAGGAGGGTTAAAATATGTTCATAACAAAATCTTACAATCCTCAAGGTGTACACCAAATCAAGTATTATGACTATTATCCAACAATTTTAGTCGAAAATCAAAATCTCAGCTGAAATAAAGTCCTTATTCTTTTTTCCATTATACTCATATTAGACGTGGAGGCAATACCGTGACTCATCTTTTAGCACGGAGTTGCCCCATTGGTAGGGAGGAACTTGTTACGTAGTCAAACTTTCCGCAAGGGGTTTTAACCTTGGCGGAGCTCAATATCACTTAATAATAGTTTAGTTAGTTTCCTTTCCAAAAAAAAAAAAAGTCCTTATTCTTTAAGGACCACAAGCAAAATGGGTGACCATAAGCTACAATTCTACAAAGCTAAAGCATTCACAGAATTACAATGTAACAAAGTGAACAAGGTTGCTTGACCATCCCTAATTAATGACACGACTAACAAGTGAAATGGGCAAAGGATGACTCCCATTATGGCCCTACTAAAAATCTTGCATATTGCTCTAAATATTTGAACATACTGATCATAATTTATTGCATGAGCATTAGAATTGAATGATATGAAGCACGCAACTCCAACACTCCCCCACTCCCCTACGAAAATAAATTAATACTCCTACTTATGACTCCTACAGAAATAAACAAGGGTAAACAGAGTGGATAATCAAAGGTTTGTGAGACATTGATTACGTTATGACTTGGAAAACGATATTGCAATTGGTTATGAAATTAAATACGGGTATATGTCATTAAGGGTTATTAGAAATTTGAAGACAACTTTCAACTAGTTTCAAAAAGTTCTAATCACTTAAAAAAAGCTAAAAACTTCAAACTAAAAGCAAAGGCTTTTCAAGAATGAACCATATTATACTACTCTTGTCTCCTCATAACTTGAGCTTTTGGATCACTTGATTGTTTAGTAGTTATTACTACTACCAACTCCAAACAAATTGGATGATATAGTCACATGGTGTGACGGAACAAAGCACCTACTCAGTCACAAGCAAGCAATGTCTAGAATTTATCACTAAGGGTCCGTTTGGTAGAGCGTAAAACATTTTCAATGTAAAATGATTGAAAATAATTTTCCATGGAAAACAATTTTCCATTGTTTGATTGCATGTAAAAAAAATGATGAAAATAGAAAAAATGAAAGGGGTGGAAAAAGGTAGTGAGGAAAGAGTGTATAAGGTAATAGGAGGAAAATTGTTTTCCTTTCATTTTGGAAGGAAAATGGTTTTCCGGAAATATTTATCCTCATGGAAAATAATTTTACAATCCTTTATATACCAAACAATGTAAAATTGGAAAAGGGAGGAAAACACTTTTTATGAAAAATGTTTTACACTCTACCAAACGGAGCCTAATTAGAAACAAATGTTTACATGCTAAATCACCTGCTTTTCCAGCAATATAGTTTAAAAGCACTATACTTTTTAAACTACTATAACAGTTCCTTCCAGTCTACGGTCAACGAAATATCTACATAAACTCCCACTAGTACATAAGGTCGGGCAAAAAACCATGGAGGAAGATTATACTCGAGTGGAGAAAGAAGGGAAAATCAAATTCCCATGATTTTATATGTCAACCAAACGAGACCTTGGGTGTTTGTGATTATAAAACCGACGTAACAAACACTTAACAACAAAAATGGAGAGTAAAAGGGAAGAGAAGGGAACAAAAGGATGTCATTCTGTTACATAAACAAATGATTAGTAATAACTGACAACCGCAAGGCCCGCAACAGAAGACAGAAACAAGGGATAGTAAACTGTGGATACTTTTAAGCGATAGGTGAGGGAGTGAGGAGGGGAGGGGTGGGTACTGGTAGTAGTAATGGGATTCCCTTCCCATCAGATCTGCCGAATGTCTTTCACTGCCTCCCTCTTAATCTATCTTTTCTACCCCATTCTCTCTCTCTATTATTATGCTTCCATTCAGATCATACAAGAACAAAGATAAGATGATATCACTCTTTAAATCTATATTATAAAATAAAAATACACACATATACTAGTATTAGACATTAGTGCATTACTACTACAGTACTACTCTTTTGGCTATGGACGGTTCGCCCACAGCTAGCATCTTCCCAAAGATTGTTAGCTCTAAAGCCAATAAGATTACATTGAAACTTGTGATCAAATCACAACATGACATGTAAGAGGGAAAAGATTGTGAAATGCTTGCAAAAGCATTCTACTATGAAAGACTCCAAAATCATCAATCATCATATATGTATGAAATACTTCTATAATACTTTCATTAGAATTTACTATATTTTTTTTATTTAAAAAAAATAAAGTTGAAACGGTCTCTCTTTCTTTGCGAGTGTGTATATACCTTTCTATAGCAGGCAAGTTGAGAAAATCCACATTTACACGGCAAGAAAAACACAATTATGCAGAGATCAGGAATTCATATAAGCACTCCTCAATTTACTATAAGCATTTCTCAAACTGTTATGGAAACTCCAACAATTCCACAATGAAAACACAATTTTCTTTAATCTACTCGCAATTGTTGCAAGGACTGCCAATATATATTGGAGGAAGGCCACTAGCAATATCCATGGAAATAGCGTGGTAGCTTATAGTTTTGTTCTGGTTTAGTCTTGCATTCTACTAGTTATTCATGTATACACAACAGGCTACATGCATGTATATAATTGATAAGTTCACCAGTGTCCATTGGTGAGTTCCATGGGCCACCAGAAGACCTATTTACTTCCACCGTAGATTTGAACAGGACCAGGACCACCATACTCCTCAAAATTGATTTGACGCCTTAATGTTTATCTATATTATTGGAAAATTTTAGCAATATGCTGCACTATTATGTTTACAAATTTAAGATGTGACTTCATAATTGAAGCATTATCTCTCTTGTCTAACTTCATTATCTATTTTCGGACACAACTATGATTATACTCCGTACCACAAGTAGGTGGTATAAAGTCCACATAAAATTATGCTTAGCATCATTAAAATGCACTCTTTCTTTTCCACGTTCAATTGGCTTTTCTATAACCTAATCTTCAGAATAATCCTTCTACGGTGACTATATAGAGGAGTTAGAAAAACATATATAGGGTACAATGCATAACCCTATCACACTGAATGCGATTTCCCCATGATCCTGTAAATTATTCTAATTGACCTCACCTAATTTATCCTGGCACCCTGGGGAATAGATGGGGAATTCAAGCGCAAAACTAGGCATAACTCATATGATAAATAACACATCTTAAACATGTTGTCTAGCTATGTACATCTGCACCTATAAGGCTATTTAAAAACTTCTTGCAAATTAAAGACCGTCACACCAGCACAACTCAAGCAAGGAAAAGCAATCAATACTCTTTAAAGATACTTGGATTGCATATCAATAATTAGACAAATAGGTAGAAGATATCATGATTGATCGATCCTAGGTAAATCTGGACAAGCATGAACATCCACAAAAATAGGTTACTCATTCAAATATAGAAGAGCTGATTATAATTTGAGTATTGACATTTGCAGCAAAGGAGAAAAGATGTACTGTAACATTTTTCGGTTGATCAAACCCACAGATATGACAGTGATAGAAAATAAAGTATGAGTGAGAGGTCCTGATTACCTTTAGTTCATTTTTTTCATAATAGAGATCATTATGTGTGGCTACCTTGCAACTTAAAGAAAGAGAAGGGGAGGTAAGGAAGAGAGAGACTTACTAACAATAAAAGGTAAGAAGGAGATTGACACTAGAATTTGCAGGGCCCAGGGTATTGATAATGGAAGAGCCCTTCATCCTCACTGGACTTGCTCCCACCATGTATATCCGATTATTCTCTAACCTGCCTCTCGCAATTGGTATTTGAGCGTAATCTATGTCATCATGTTAGCAAAAGAAAGACTAAATTACCACACCATATGACATTTAATAAATATTTATTAGCATAATAGCATATCATAAGAGGCAAAACTTCCAAATAGAAAGGATTATCACAGTACCATAAAGATAATTCAGGTTATCAGAGTATATACCACAAACGCACGAATCAACAGCAGGACAAGTAGCTCACTGGCTCCTAAGCACAGAAGTGAAATCTTAGTCTCTGCAATTAATCATAGCAAGTAATGTCAATCCTATATGAATGTTAAAATAAAATAAATCAACGTTCACTTAACTGTCCAATTGTATATGCAAAGGTTGTGCAGGTCAAGTAAAGTTCTGGGTAATTGCTGTTAAACGATTTAGTTGACCACTAATTAATACTTGGGTGCTAACTTCTAAAAGAGAAACACACAACCTTAATTTCTGTTAATTAATAGACATTTTCTGAGGCTCCAAAAACTCTGTTTGAGCTTACTGCTTAAAGTAAACATGTCACTTTTGCAAACCAAATGGAGAAAATTATGCTAATTTATCAATCACTATCTACATAAGCCCACAGAGGAGACATAATTAGATTGACACAATCTGTGGAATTAGTATATGAAGTAGACATCTTATCCTTCAAAAATAAATGAAAACAGAGTTCCGCTTCATTAATTCCAAAGGCTAAACAATCCTAACAAGAGGAGTCAGAATCTGACTAATTTTGTTTAAGCTTTCCTGGTTGAAGATTTAAGGATCAAACAGTGGTCCAAAATAATTTTCTTTAGCGTCTTCTATCATTAGTGAAGTGATTGCGCTAGTGGTAAACATCAAATTTCAAAAATAAAATCAATAAAAGAAATCATTACTTGCTTAATCAAGTAAATAATTGTCGGAAAATTATCACTGAATGACAAGATGAAAGTTAGTTATGTGGAAAAAAACCCATAATCAATGATTACCAATATGATTAGAAAATCCTGATCTCCTAATCATGAGTTACTTTAGCATTTAGTTAGATAAAGACTGCTTAAAGCGATAAAGTACAGATTAGTGGAGAAGTATTAAGATGAGATGCAAAATTAGGCTAGTAACTTCATACTACATCAGGCAAAATTAGGTATTAACTACATACTATTACCCCATACCTGCAGTAACTTCAGGCAAAAGCAATTCAACAATCTCAGACTGCTCTCCCCACTTCACCTCGTCATCTTACACATCAAGAAGCTGCCATGTGCTCCTAAAATACTGCCACGTGTATCTAATCATGTGGGCAAAAACGTAATCAAAGGCCCTGACTTCCCTGCAGGCATCACAGTGGGGCCATCACAGTGGAGTATAAAAGATACACAAACTATTGAACAAAAATGACTATAAAATCTTTAAAATAAACACCCAAAAAACACATGCAATTAATTAGCCACTAATCATTAACTTCAATCAAAAGCATACAGCCTCCTCTTGTGAAGACTGAACCCCGTTGCAGGTATAAAACTCTCAAACCTCCATTTTGCCGTTGGCAGGACAAGCCCGCGTGGCAGTCATATGTCAGGAAGGTCCCACAGCCCATAGCCTCTAGTATGGATACATTCGATGGCACACTGCCCCAGCTGCTCTTTTCTATCTCTCTCATCTATCTACTTCATTTCTCTACTTGCCCCCTGAGGTCCCCAAGAACACCATAAATATATTTGATATAGATTTTTCTTTTTAAAAAAAAAATGGGAGAGATTGAATTCTTTTCTTCTCTCATAATTATTTCCATTTAATTACGTCAGAGATTCAGGGTTAGATATCTCAAGATAAAAGCAACCACTTTTTTTTTCTCTTTTTTTATATATACCCACAGTTCTTTCCACTTCTTTCACTCCAATTTCCAACCACAGGCTAAACTGCATTATATAACAAAAGGAGAGTGATAGACATAGAAAAGAAAGAGTCATAGTGTAGTACCTTGTTCATGAAGAACTTGTGTTAGGTACCAAAGCATTACAAAAACCTGCTCAATCCTTTCAGCACACCAACTCCCTTTCCCCACCTTCATAAAAGCAAAAGAACAACAAACTGTTTAGCAAATATTAAGGCTTTATAACATCATAAATACCAATCATTTATCACTTACTATTTTGGGACTTGATAGGGCAATGAATAGAGCTTTGCCTGAGATGCTGCACTGCCTGACCACACCAGGTAACGTTGTCGAGGTTAAGGGCATGGAGATGAGCGTTTTGGAAAGACAGAATATGGTTCTTAAGTGGCAACAAGAGCAGTTCCTCCCAGTCCAGCCACCCCATCAACAACTACAAGAAGAAATGAGCTGCTTCAATGACCTGAGTCTGCTATCATTCTTATCAGCTGAAGCAGAAGGTTTTCAGGGCCTGAACATGAATTATGGTCCAGCGCTAAATGAACTTCTGAACCGACCCATCAAGACTGATCCAGGTTCTGAAGATGGGTGGATGGACTTTGGAACGCCGAAAAGTGAGGCTGCTGTTGGGAGCTTGGGGATTGCTTCTGCTGGGCAAGTCCACAACAATCCTGAACACGGGATGAATGAAAACATTTCCAGAACAACTAGTTGCCCGCCGTCTGTAGTGGCTGCAGCAGCCTTAAAGGAAGCCAATGATGTCAGAGGAAGAGAATCCCTCCCATCAGATCAGAAGCTTGGTGGAGCAGCTGGGAGGACCAGTTTCAAGAAAAGGAAGGCAGAAAAAAACAACACCATACCAAAGGTAATGATCTTTCTATGGTTTCGGAATTGAATCCCACTTTAAAAGCCAGCGCATTTCCAGCAAAACCTGAAAGCAAAACAAAATTAATGAGGCCTATGATTGACACCCTAAAATTTCTGTTTCTGTGACAGGTAGTGGATGCAGAAGAAGATAACAGATCAAAGAAGAGCAAGGGGTGTGCTGAAGAGGATGAATCCAAAATCACTGAACAGCATAGCAATAGACATAGCAACAGCAGCCAGAGTAACCAACAGGAAAGGAATGGTAATAATAATGACATGAAGAACAAAGAAACTTCAGGGTGCACATCAAAGGATAATTCAAAAGCTTCCGAAGTCCAAAAGACAGATTACATTCATGTTAGAGCAAGGCGTGGCCAGGCCACTGATAGCCACAGCTTAGCTGAAAGAGTAAGCACACAATCAGCCCAACTATGAACTCACCATTAGCATTTGGCACATCATTAACGAATTGCAAATATATAATAGTCCACCAAAATATGATAATCTGTATAATTTTAAACAAAAGACTGGGTATTAATGAAATATGTTTCCAGTAACTCATAAGTCATAACATTTATGTATTATGATGCAGGTCAGGAGAGAAAAAATAAGTGAGAGAATGAAATATCTCCAAGATTTAGTTCCAGGGTGCAACAAGATTACAGGGAAAGCTGGAATGCTTGATGAAATAATTAACTATGTCCAATCTCTGCAACGACAAGTAGAGGTAAACAAAGTTGCTACTAAAAGTGAAAAAAGTTTTCTATAACTTCCAACTTAGCTAAGTGCTTTTGTTTCTTCGAAACAGTTTCTCTCCATGAAATTGGCAGCTGTTAATCCCAGGCTTGATTTTAACATTGATGACTTGATTGCCAAAGAGGTAAAGTCAGATGGAACTCAGAAAGAAAGCAGTCATGTAAAATTCTATAACAATTAGAGAAATGAAAAAATCATTTAACTAACTTCTGTTATTTCATCTGCAGGTTTTTGCAGCATGCTCTAACAGTATACCAACGATTGGAGTATCACCAGATTTAATTAACCCTAGCTACCTACAATACAATACCATTGAACAGATAGATCATGTTTGTGGATCAGCAGTTAATCCCATTGATTTGGGGCTGAAGAGAAGCATTAGCGCCCCTGTATCAGTACCAGAGACTTTTCTTGACACATCCTGCTTCAATGTAATTTCCCATTTCACGCGTGTTACCATTCATTTTTCTGTAACTCTTTTCTTTCACTAATTTTGGTTTAATTTGAAATCAACAGCAAATTCCAAATTCTTTACAATGGGATGGTGATGCACAAAATATCTACAACAATGAATTTCAACAAGGAAGATCACCATCGTTTCCGTCACAGGCATTCACAGGTATATAGCAGTGAAACGTCTTTTTTACTCCTTACAAATATAGTGTACTTAAATTTAACTAAAAATATACACACACTCCAAAAATAAATTAGATATTTTTGGCTTAAAAAGGATATGCTTAACAAAACTAGCTTAATGATGTTACTCGTCTAATGAATCATATTAATTTCTCAGAATTGATACTTGTAGAAACAGGACAATGGAATTCGGCCTTAGAAAAAAGAAAGAAAAACGGATCATGACAGTTTATATAATAATTTACAAAAACAGCGAAAAAATTGTTCTTCTAAAAGCCATAATTTACTTGTGCAGGCACCATTGAAGCAAGCAGTTTAAAGATGGAAATGTAAATCAGATGAACAATATTAGAGGCTAAAACTTCACGAAGAATCAAATCAGATTGCTTAACTAGGATTCTTTTCTGATTCAGTATAGTATATAGCTGTATATTTGTGTGTATAAAGCCAAAGGCAGTAAGATGAAAGTAATAATTGTAGCACTTATTGGCATCCGCCTTCTGGTGAGTTACAACACTTAAAGACCAATACTATAGCAGATTTTTTCACTCAAGTCTATTAAGTCAAGAAGGGGACCACAGGGAGAACAGTGTAAAGCAAGAAGAAAAGGAATGTGGAAGTTGTTTTCAATCATCCACATCTAACCCATTTTGCACCCATTTTGCATTATATTATGACCTAGTGAAGAAAAAAAAAGGCTAATGGACCAACCAAATCAACAGTAGTATGAAAAAACATTGTGACTTTATGATAAAAGAATATTTTCCAGTGAGTAAAAGATAAGTCATAAGATACGTACTGCCTTAAGTCCTTAATGCCACAAAACAAAATGAAAAAAAGAGTATATTAGTAGCCAACCTGATTTACAGTTAATGTTTGAACTTCAGTAAAACTTCAGCCAAAATCATTCATGGAAAGTGGATAGGACTATAGGATTATCATGTTCAAATCAAGAATAGACTTGACAACAACTAAACTTCAACAATATTAATAGAACATTCTTTATGCTAGATTAGAGTCAAGTTGGGCGACTTGGTTCTGCACTATGTTCGTATATCATAAGCAGCAGAGGCAGGTAAAGAACAGAGCTAATCAAAACATGAAAGGCCTGCCCTAAAAGCGAGCTTAGTAAAAAAAAAATTGGTTAGTGCTTAGCCTGAGTACGAAACTTGTTAAATAGGAGGGCATGCAAAATTCAAATTTTATATTCCAACAAAAAATGTAAGAAAATTGGTTAACTCATTAATTGAACATGAAGGTTAAATAGAACATCAATATTATTAGGTATTACTAGAAGTGTATTGGTGCTATAGCCATATTAACCTGTCCATCAATATATAAGCGGACTTTAATCAGTCATTAACCTAGCCTACGCCTTTCTTCCCACCCTCCCTCCTTTTTTCTAGTTATCATTTATTTTGAAGCAGATCCTTCCTGCCTTTCCGCTTAAATATTCAGTAAAATCCCCAATCTTCACAAGGTTAATCTAAGCAAACTACTTTTATGCATTAAACCTTTTCAAGGGAAAGAAAATTGTTTCTCTGAAGCTGTAGGCACCCCTTGGGAATACATAGAAAATATCTCCAAACAGCATAAATAAGTACCGGAAACAATTATGAAATGCAATTAGTACAAGCAACTGATATGTCATAGTCGCATAAAAAAAGGGACATGCCAAGGCCTTGTCTAACAACTGAGAAACAGGTATAAACAAGAGTGTGTAATGAGATTAGTTAAACTGATTCAAACTCATTTCAGCCATTGTCTGTATAGGAGTTTTACAATCATCCACATTTGACACACTGGAAACTTAACGACAATGCCACCTCGTGCAAAAAAACAACAAAATTACCAGGAAAAAAATACAAATTGGTGCTATAGCCAGTTTCTTAATTCTTTGTGTTAACCTTATCTAACATCAAGTTGTACAAGGAAGGAAAAGATACATTATGCAATTGAACTTTAAGGACAACAAAATAATTACACTAGAAAGGTAACCTTAGTAAAATACTCTGCATTATTTAGCTTTCTCCATTATGAATCAGACACAACACTTAACCATTCAACATAAATATGTGCCAATTTTAGTTATCAAATCAAAATTCTTGCTGAGTGTCATAATATATGCTAACTTCTTATTAATGATAGTACACAAAATATAAACCAGGGAGCAACATAAATTTTATGAAGAACCATTATCTCATTCAGTGTTTCAGATGTAGTTGTTTGCATATATAAGAGGGAGTTGTCCATGGTGTTTTGCTTTGATGACCAAAAATTATTCCGTACTTGGATTCCTTTATGGACATTAAAGCAAAAATAACAGACCTCTACGATGCATCACGCACGAAAAACACGATTTTTGACCAATAACAATTCCTTTGTTGTGTAAGCAAAGATTTTTGTATTAGCAACCGAAGGCTCCCAACCATTAACCACACATTGTTAGCATCGTCTACTTATTGATATAAATTCATGATATTTTCAACTTTCCTCCATTATACGGCATTAAAAGAAAAATACACAAGTGGTCCATGCAAGCCACAAATAATTAATCAGCTCTATTCTCCTGGCTTCAACTAATGTTTAGGAATTCATTTGCATTCATTAAAATTAGTACTTATCATTAATCTCTTGATTAGGAAATGCAAAAGTAAAGGCCTAGTGTAGCTCCCTTCCAAAATTAATATAAACATTAGAGGGCAGCAGAGCTCACAAAATAATTTTGATAGACAACTTCTTTAATGTGCGTCTGTGCATAAGAATCGTGTAACAGAACAAAGAATAGAGTGTCTACTGATATAAATGCAAGATGCTAAACTTTTTTATCGACATAAGAGAGTAAGTGAAGGCAAGAACGCAGCAATGATAAATTGTTTCCATGAAGTAGCAACCATTCCATATTCTAATCACCACATCAATAAAGCAGCACAACAATCATTTTAGGTATCGGTGAACTACCGCCACTATCCAAGATAACCACCACAGCCATCTATCACAACAGCAAGACAAATTACCACCACAAACATCATAACGAACGAGACCAGAGCTGCATCTAGCTCGAAATCAACTTTTAACTCTGCAGTTCCTAAATAAAGCTATGTGATCTAGTCATCAGTATCGACAATATTACTAAGGTATACAAAATTACAAAGCATGTAATAACTATGGTTCGGTACTTTGGTCTCCAAACCTAATGTTGTAAAGTTCTGAAGTTCACTCTATCAAAGACACCACGGAAATCTCAGCAAGACACGCAAAAAAACATGCACATGATCAGAGAAACATTGTCTTCAATCAAAACACAAAGTAAAATGAAAAAAAAAAAAAATGGAAAATCGCATAAGATCATTCTAGATATTCGAATTCATTG
The DNA here is from genome assembly GCA_016808085.1 of Suaeda aralocaspica. NCBI lineage: Eukaryota > Viridiplantae > Streptophyta > Magnoliopsida > Caryophyllales > Amaranthaceae > Suaeda > Suaeda aralocaspica. The sequence continues at coordinate 713,478 of PYUH01000100.1, forward strand.
AAGCAGTAATCGAACTTCGCAATTCACAAAACAATGCGTAAGAAAGCAGCTGCTAAATCGAAGATATAATTCCTATAAAAATTGATATATTTTGAGCTTTCCGTTGAAAGTAAAGAATCTAAAGCTCAACGAAGAACAATTTCATCAAATTAAGCAATCAAATAACTAAGCTTCCACCGATTATTGTACTATAAAATCGTATCAAAAGATTCAAAACCTAAACTACTATCATCGACTCATCGTAAATCGGAAATTCAACGTAAATTCATGAAATCGACGATCAAATTCATAAATTGAATGAATTAAACAGATAAATATATTAACACACAGTCAAACGATATGAAAAATCGAAGAGGAGAATTTGAGCTAGGGTTTAAGAAATCGCACCTTCGATATCTAACGTTGCGATCGATAATTAGCTTGAAAGCTTGAGAATTCTCTTTTTTTCTTGACAATGGAGTGGTGAAACTGCTGTTTGAGATTTTTGTGATGATTGCGGGAAGTAGAAGAGAGAAACGGCGGGAAATTTGATTTGAATTGAAAAAAATTAGAATGGCGAATGTAGAAATTTCCATCGTCAAACCTTTTCATATCAAACATTCAAACGTTTATAAACTGGTCAAGTGCAGAAAGAGAATAGTAATTTAAGAACTGTTGAGTTGTAGACGCCCATACGTTATTGGGCCTCAGGCCCTATTTGTACTAGACTGCCGACTGTAGCACGGATGCAGATACTGATACGGGTGCGAGCATGAAACGGGTACGGGATACCAGCATTTCAAATATGTAGGACACGGGTACGGCAAGTCAGCAATACAATGTAATACAATTATATTATTTAATTTTACATATTAAAAAAGTAGCAATTTACCAAACCTAAATTAATTGTACAATAACAAAAAATTTAAAGTTAAGGTTCAAAATTGTCTATTATTGCCGAAATGATGGTGTTACGTTGTTACGGTGTTTTTCACCCGTTTGTGAGCTACTTTTGGAGTGAAGATATTCTAAACATTAAGTCAAAAAATTATTTAATTAAAGTTTTAGTATTAAAATACCCTAAAATGCAGCTTGTATGCACATGATTAGATACTCCAAAAATTAGATATGTCGATTACGCAAAATTAAGTATCGTATCGTATATTGGTGTCACATTGGTATGAGATATGGAATATAAGAGTAAAATGAAATATTTATGCAACTTAGGCGTCATCAGGTTTCTTTTTGGCATACAAGTTTCTTTCCTATTCTATTCTTATGAGAAACTTGAAGTCTTTCGAACTAAACATGACACAAAACGAACAAGAACTCGGAATGAACCATGTACCTAATACCTATTGTGTGCTCGATCGGCATGATGTATCACACTTCAATCTATTTTAATCATACCTTTTTTAGTGAAAATTTTTCGGTGGCCGTTTATATATGTTATATATCTAATTATAATAATAATGGAGCTCATATAGTAATATTAATTCCTTTTGCAATCATTATAGATAATAAAAAAACACTTTCGTGATTTTTTTATATTTTTAAAAAATTATTTCTAATTATTATCTATTTGTACAACCATATTATGGAATCATTGCGAAAAAAATATTAAAAAAAATTAGTTGCTATAATTTATATTTTGAAAAATAATATAATGTTTTTAAATGCCCCTGTAATTAATTTGACTAAAATTGATGAAATATAATTATGTATTTGATTGATAAAACTTTGGTGGCAGTTTCTCAAACGGCCACCCAAGTATTTCCCGTTTTTTAGACCTAGGTTTACTTATTGCAAGCTCGGCATGAAGCCATGACACTTTAATCTGTTTTATCATACTTACCTAGGTGTATTGATTGTGAGCTCAGCATGAAGCTGTGACACTTCAATCTGTTTAATCATATTTTGTTGGACATAGCTACATACATGATACATGTACTTAACATGACTAAATCATATTAAAAGTTTAATTTCAATAACTGCTTTCATTTTTGATTGGACAAACATCTCAATGTTTGTTTGAAGTTTCAGCACCTCGGTGAGAAATTACTAGAAGCAATTTATAATCCTCATCTAGCAGCAAATCATATTTCATGAGCCAAACAATCATTCTGGCAAGCTCTTGAGTTTGTCTTGAAATTAATTACTCGCATAAAGTAGTGCTTTTATCCAGCTACAATAGCAGTAATAAAATTACAGCAAAGAAATTTACAAATAATAGTATACAGTTTGTGTGCTTCAAACAACAAACCTAATTAGTCGATCAAAATAGCCACTCATACTATAGAAGATATGAACACACACAATTATACAAAGTTTTAAACCTTGGAGTCATGCATGGACGACGAACAGGCCCTCTTTCAGTTAAACTGCTGATTGCTCGCCCGCTTCTGTAAAGGCAAGCCAAACGATTATGTCAAAAGCTACCCAAAAACAGCATAACCAACTAAAATCATCAATAACTAAAGAGTGATACCTTTCCCTGGAACAATAATGATTGGTGAGGTTTTACAGTGATGGATGCAATACTCGCCAACACTCCCTTGCAATACACTAGTGGTATCGGCATTGGCAAAATGATCAAAGAAAGTTAGAATCGAAGTAAATGAAAATCTAAGTGCTACTCTGTAAAATAGTTAAGGTAATAATAACCTTTGGACCAGTCCTCTGCCTCTTGTACCCATGATTACAGCAGCAGGCCTCAATCTCTCTGCCTCCCTGCAAATGACCTTCCCTGCATCGCCTTCAGCTACCCTTGCAACAGTCTTCACCTGATCGTGTACAGGAAAAACAGTCAAGCGCATTCACAAAAGAACATCTGAACATCCTTGTTTATGATATGGAACATTAGAACATACATAATCCTCCGATTCAAATTCAAATTCAAATTCACTGGCCTTATTTTGACAATTTCACACCAACTAATAATGTATCTATTATAATAAATAAGTTTCCTCAAGTACAGATGTACCTGATATCGATGCAAATTTTACATGACTGTGAAAGATCATAATACATGTACATCACGGGACATACATGATTAGTTTAATATTAGAAATCTGCATCCAATTAGCATTATTATTACAAAAACAAAGGAATTGAATTTCGTAATGAGGATGATGCATGCGTGAGTGAGCTTCAAAGCTCATTTCCACAATTTTTCATTTCCCTCATGTACACCTTAGTTTATCTAACTCTAACACTAGTGACTGTCCATTTTTAGTTTATAGACTTTAAACAATTGTAAGTAGGTACCAATGTACCATCTATCATCTAGCTAGTAAGCGTTGAGAGGGAAAGCAGTTCTATCATCTGCCATCTATCAAATTGTGTTGAGGTTACTTTTAGCATGTACTCATTTGGGTTTTTAAACAACGCTAGTTCCATTATCCCTAAATCTCCTTTAGTCACAAATTCACAATCTATTGAAAGCAATTACGAGTGATCAAGTGTATGTCATACAATCAATTTCCCTCCCAATATGGCCATCATCATTCCAAAATTCAATTTATTAATTAGTTTCTACACCTTATAATAGCCTTTCTTTTTTTTTGCCCTGTAGAAGTGTAGAGGCTAGAGTCCATACGATGATACAAATAACATGCATGTTATTAACCAAGACAATAATCTCATGTCATACTTGTAAATTGTGACAATTTAATTTCCTCTCTTTTGCATTTAAATCGATGTCAGTATGTCACCATCAAATCTACACAAAGAATTTCTCTTTTGGTGATAGATGTTGGGATCGGTTCCCATTATCCACCTTGTGGCTCCCAAACACCCAAAAATAATAATCAAAACTACAATTAAGCATCCCGCATTTACAAAATACAAAATTGATTTCTCGATCATACATGATACACCTCTGAAAGTACGATTGTTTTATGAATGCACTTTCTTTTACAACAATTATAACCAAATAAAAGAAAATCAACAAATTAATTAAGCTCACCATAAGCACTTGAAAAGCCTCAAGTGCTAACTTCTCCATCAAAGCTTGAGTTGCTAAGTAATCTTCCTCGTTTTTCACATCTACGTACAACCCAAAACAATTACAGTAAAAACTTTGTAATACAAACAAACATCTTTGCAAAACAAAACAAAACAGAAAAGTGAACAAACAAACTTGAAACAGCATGAATAAGGTGAATGGTATCAGCGAGGCGGCAAAAATGAGCAAGAGCCCAATCAAAGGCGTGCTTAGTATTAGGTCCATGATCAACAGCTATCAACACATCTCTACCTCTCCTTCTCTCTCCTCTTTCTCTCTCTAACTCTGGTTCTCCTACTTTGGCTATCAGTGATGGAACTGTTACTTCTCTCCATTTGTATTCCTCTTCCTCTTTTCCTACTGTCATCATCTGTTTTTCCGTAGAATTTTTTTTTGTGTGTGCTTTAAAGTTTAGTTTTGATTAGGAAGTAAATTGAATGAAGTTGAGAAAGGGTGTATAAAGCAGCCGTCAATGTTGAAGTTGGGTTATTTTCCGTGTTAGAGTGTCGCTAAAGCAAAATGACTATTATTGAGTTTGATCATAGACTGTAGGCTGAAACATATTCGTTCACGAAGTACTACTGACGTGTTGCTTTAATCGACGCGTGGTGGTTTGATGAGGTCAGCTTATTCATAGAAACACGAACTACAACATTCATTCATTCATCACTCATTAATTTAATAGACGTTGGTGCGATTTTAAGCAAAAGTTGGTACCACACACAGGAACGGTGCTGTAGGCATGCAACTTATGCTGGATTGCTGGTGCCTTGTTCATACAAATGGACATATACAAACAGAACAACTAGTGAATTGTTTGTAATCGTTAACGCAAAAATTGCAAATTAAACAAATAAACAATCATCAACTAACTATCCATCAACTAATTGATATACATGTATTATTTCTGCAATGTATTTCAATCACAAGATAACCCACGCTCACATTTCATTAGCTATTGAAATTTATTGTGTTCCCTCTTTTAGGATATGATAATTACTATCCATTTTCGCTTTTTTAGGACATGATAATTTTTCGCTTGTTTAGGACCTGGTAATTTTCGCTTTTTTAGGATCTGATAAGTTTTCATCATAACAACATCATGTAAATAGTGATAATAATTGCCTTTATATTCGCTTTTCAGAAGGTTGTTCCAACTTCCGAGCCTCGTCTTTTTGTACTCACCTTGTATTTTAGGTGACCACGTGACAACTCAATAATTCACGCTCAATTTCACACTATTGAAACTCATTATATATTCCCTTATTATGACCCTGATAAGTTGACCAGGGGTTCTTTAAACCATACACCATGGAAATTTTTTTTAGTCTTAAAAAATAAAAACTGTGAAATCATAACTAGGACTTCTCACGTTTGGTTTCGAAAACTCATTATGGTCCCTTTTAGTAGTTTTTCGACAAAGTAATATTAGGGGAATCTATATAATTTTTGAACGACTTTATTTTCAAGACCTCGAAACCCTCAAAAAGTGTAAATAGCTTTATTTTTGCTTTTCGGAAGGCGACTTCAAGCTGTCTTTACTGTCAACAAGCTAATCCGAGTCCCTCTCTTAAGTCTTAACCATAATGGCATCATCTAAATTTTTTACAATCTTTTAGCTGCATTTTTTCTGTAATTTTTTTTTTTAAATCTCCAAATCCCTAAAAACTATGAGTTACATAATCCTCTAATTTGGATACTACACGCTTTGTTTCAAACTCTAAAACATAGAGTATCACCCATTATTTAGGACTCCCTAGGATGAGTATTAATTTTTGGCTCTATGTTAATCGTAGTTAAACAATTGATCATAGTTTTGCGCAGTTGCATGAATTACGGGTCCATGGTTACTCTAAATACGTCATACTTACATAGCAACAGGATTACTTCATTACTTTATTACCTTCTTAGCTTATTAAGTGATTATCTCTTAGCTTATTAAGTGATTATCTCATTCGCGAATTAAGTGATTATCTAATTTGCGAATAAATGTCTATCAAACAGAGTAATAATCACTCAATCAACAGATAACAGATTCGAGCCAGATTGACTGATTAATATTAGTAGCTGAAATCTGTTGTGAGAAAATGCACTATTTTAATTCACCTGTAAAAACCAAAAATTACTCATTTAACCAGTTAGCAGAACCCAATTACAAGGGACATGAAGACCTTAATATTTGAGATATTGAGTATTTTTTAAGAACATTAAAAAAAAAAAATCAAAATAACAAGGTGGAGGTGCTCAGAAAAATAATGGAATTGAAGTTATCCTCAGCTTAATCAATCGGATTAACGAGATTTATTTCAATCATCATCGCACCTTCAACCTTAATAAATTTAAGAAATTTTAAGTACAGATCTAAACATAATTTTTGTCGAAGAAGAGGAAGTAGAGAAGAAAAGCGGCTGCAAAAGTAGTTTGAGATGATCGGGATTTATACTTTTAGATAGGGTTTTGAAGGTTTTAATTGAAATGAACAATTTACCATAGTTTAATGGGCTCTGAATGTTTATCGCTTCAAGCAGCCCTTTTGGGCCCCCAGCAACAAATAGGAAAATAATCTAGTCTATACTTTTCACAAACTAGTTGATTATTGTGGTTGAATTAGTTGATTATCCAATCTATCTATCTATATTTCTAACAATTTACTAAATCGGTTGTCACTCAATTAGTTTTCCCTCCTAAATAAACTAGTTTCTAAAGTTTTAGGATATTTTTAAAATTTTATTTGCATTAGATTTTAGAAGTTTAATATGCATGCACACCTACTTCTAATTTGAATTTTTCATAAATTATTTTAACCGAGCTAGCTGCTCGAGATTTATCTACTATTGTAATTTGGCACAAATTTGATAGTTGTTAGAGCAATAGAGCCTTAGAGGTTTTGTGAGTAATATAACAATCAAGGACATACATAATTACATAATTACATAATATTGTTAAGGACGTGTTCTCTTCATGAGGTTACAGTAATCCCGACCCATTCAAATCCAATTCATTCCAACCCATTATAATCTAGTCAGTCCTCTCTAATCCTATAATCCAATATTAACAAACTCTTAAAAATCAACTATCTTAAGGACAAAACATGACAATTTTTAGTCAACTCAAGTATTCGTCCATATCCTAACCAATTTGTAATGAAAAGGTTGAGGATATACAATTTAACGAATCAAAATCATCTGTCTTAGATGCATGCCACCTAGCTAGCTCGTCCGTGCAAGCTAGTACGTACTTAACAACATAAATGACCATTATAGTAAAAAGGCAAAAGCCAACAAGGAGGTGTTTGATAAACATATTAAAAATGGAAATAATAATTTTAAACAAGGCATTGATTACATCGTGAACTACATGGTATTAGCTTGAATTCCCAAATGATTAGGAAATTATTTAATGCTTTTTTAACTCCTCGGAGGAGTTCTTTAGCAAAATTATAGTAAAAATAAAGAATACAAAGAGTGGGACAAAAGATTTTTATGTTAACGACATACATATATATAAGAGTCTAAGATATATAAATAATTTAAATACTCCCTCCATTTTTTTAGATGTAATTTGTGGATATTATTTTACAAGAGATAAGATTTTCAAATATTGTAATTAAAATAACGATCCGAGTACATAGTATTAAGCTACGTATGAAGAACTCCGCCATGATGAGCTCTATTTGACCTAAGATGTAACTAGATATTTGGGCATCAAGGATTCAAAGGTAAGGTATTTGCTAACAACTATAAACTTGAAAACAAAGAATTGACACACCTACACCTTGCAATTTTATTTATTTATTTATTATTATTTTTTAGTGCAACATCTTGTAATTGTGGCAAAGCAAGCGGCCAACACATTCATTAATTAGTTAGCAAATTAACCCAAATAAGACTGCGCTTTGTATCAAGTTTAGCGCGCAGACGTATGGTCGTCATTATACGACTAATTTGGACGTGTCACAATCATTGTTACTCTTATTATAAACCGAGAGAGTAGCACATTTCAAACGCATGCGCAAAAGCTGGTACTATCACAATATATCATCTGTAATTAACGCTTGAAGTCGGTCCATTTTGCCTGATAAATGCTTATAATACTGTCTTTATGGTTTAATGAGTATTAGTTTAATATCCGATTTTATTAAACGAACCCTTAATTTAAGAGACTTGACCTCTAAGCAAAACATCCAGTCATGGTAACGTACCAGATTTTTCGGCTTGTAGCAATATATTCTTCTCTTCTTTAATTCTTTATTTCTTATAACTCAATTGGGAGTTTTATATAGCTTAGCGACCACATTGCACTTAATTACCACTTACCTGCTAGGCCAGGGGCAACTTTAAAGCTATTAATTTACATATACCCGTAGTATAATCAGGCTGATTTTAAAGCCAGTAATTTACATCATATGCATAGTAAAAAGGATGTGATGTCAAATTGGCGAGTCTTATTGGATAACACTTTCCAAAACTTTACAAATGAAACTAGCTGACGAATTTTTTTTTTTAAATATGTGGTGAATGTAACCTGATTTCAATTCGACCAATATGTATGAAAATTTCAATAACCTGGCCTATAAATTACCTTATCAGATAAGTAGTGTATGTTTTAGTCATAAGGTATGTAGCATGGGTACTTCTATGGGTTGCCACTTCCGAACCCGATTCGTCCCCGTATTGGAGACGATTCAAATTTTTCATGTTATAATTTACCGTACCTACTAACAATATTTTTCAATTTCAGTCTCCGTATCCGCATTCGTTTTTGACCCCGTTCCCGACTCCGTGCAACCTAGGTCATAAGTATATGTATATGTATAGGTAAAATTAAATACTCCTATTTTAATAAAAGTTGATTCTCCTATTGAGGCAGCCATGAATCCATGATAGCTCATTGCCAGCATGCAGTTGATGTTATCCTCTTACACGACAACTTTAGAATTGAGTTGCCAGACTCGGACCATTCATCATTCATCATTCATCATTCATCATTCATCATTCATCATGTTAGTATGTTACTATCTTAGTAAGAAATCGGCTAGTTACATTACAAGATAACATAATAACAAAAAAGACCTACAATTATCACATACATTTATGTCATTATTCAAAACCTCTTTTCTTTTATTTTTTTTTGGGTGAAATCAACGTACACCTCATTTCTTACGTAGAATAAATTAACACTCAAAGTTTCAAATACATGACATACGAAATATTACACAACATATAACTACTAATTAACCACCTTTACTTGATCAATAGAGAAAAACTAAAAAAAAAACTTGAGTACTAGTTACTTTCCTGTATTCTTCCATACTTTTTGCACTTCCATCGAGTAAGGAGGAAATTTGCCAATCACATGCGCACATGTATGGGGGCTCTTTGTGGTCCTTATATTAGACACCTTCATGCTAAACATCGTCATAATAACAACCCTAACTATTACATTGTCTTGTTGTTTTTTGACAATATTGTTCTCTCCTTCATTTTGTCCACACTTATGGCTTCTTCTAGCTCTGCGACCGCTCCCAAGGACCCTTCCACGGCAGTCCTTATTCGAGTCGACCAATCAGGAAAAGGCAACTATAAGAAAATACAGGATGCCATTGATGCTGTGCCTTCTAACAATTCTGAATATGTTTTCATTTGGGTTAAGCCCGGAACTTACAGGTAATTTTTGCAACCACATATTTTATTTCCTTCCTTCAATGGTGACAATTATACGTAAAACCAGTAGATTAATTAAAACCACTTTGTTTTCATTAGTATATATTTGTGTTTCTTCATTAATATCAAGTATAGTAACTGAGCTTTGGTTTAACTAGCGGCTTAATAATGTTTTCTTGTCAAAATGCATGATTTTTGAATTGTTGCAGGGAAAAGGTAGTTGTGCCAGCTGATAAGCCATACATAACACTAAGTGGGAATGAAGCAAAAGGCACCATTATAACATGGCACGAAGGTGATCAAATATATGAAAATCCTACAGTCACTGTGTTCGCTTCTGATTTTGTAGGGAGATACCTAACATTTGAGGCAAGTTTAAGTCTAAATATGAAGCACTACACTATTCATAAAACATGTATTAGGTTTAATTTTGCAGGTAGCACACTCTACAATTAGCGAGTATGAAACTTTGAAATAATCCTGTTAATTTGTTTTATTTGTATAGAATACATATGGAACAAGAGGAAAAGGAGTTGCTTTACGAGTAGCAGGAGATAAGGCTGCATTCTACGGTTGTAGGATGCTTTCGTACCAAGATACACTCCTCGATGATGTTGGAAGACATTATTATCAAAATTGTTATATTGAAGGGGCAATTGATTTCATATTCGGCAATGCTGCTTCTCTCTTTGAGGTGAGTTTCAATTTACTTGGTAAAACTAATTAAACTTTCATATTGAGCAAATAACTATTTTACTGTAGTATTAGCTAGTATCAAAAATTCAGCCTAATTAATTAAAGTTCCATATACACTCTACTAATTAATGATTTTTGTATTTTTAATGTTGTAGAAATGCCATATTCATTCGGTGGTTGAAGTCGGAACTGCGGCTATTACTGCCCAAAACAGGGGTACACCACTGCAAAACACTGGCTTTATATTTTTAGGATGCAAAATAATGGGTAGAGGAGTTGGAACAGCAGACCTTGGAAGGCCATGGGGTACTCATTCGAGAGTCATTTACGAACTCAGTTACCTATCTAGTGCAGTTTCACCTAAGGGATGGAATAACTGGGGTGACTCCAAAAAAGAAAGGTATTTATATGTTTTATCAATCAAATACATGATTATATTTTATCTATTTTAATCAAAGTAATTATAGGAGCATTTAAAAACATTATTTTAATTTTCAAAATATAAATTATAGCAAATAATTTTCTTTTTTAATATTTTTTCACTATAATTCCATAATATATAGTTGTAAAAATAGAAAATAATTAGAATTAATTTTTTAAAAATATAAAAAAAAAAAAAATCATGAAAGCGTTTTTTTAATTATCTATAGTGATTGCCAAAGAAATTAATATTACTATGTGAGCTCCATTATCAATATAATTAGATATTTAACTTATATAAATTTCGGTGGCCGTTTCTCGAACGGCCACTGAAGAATTTTCATATTTATATATGTTAAATATCTAATTATATTAATAATGAAGTTCCCATAGTGATATTAATTCCTTTTTCAATCATTATAGATAATAAAAAAAAAGCTTTCATGATTTTTTTACATTTTTTAAAAAATTATTTCTAATTATTATCTATTTTTACAAACATATCATGGAATTATTGTAAAAAAAATATAAAAAAAAATTTATATGCTATAATTTATATTTTGAAAAATAATATAATGTTTTTAAATGTCCCAATAATTACTTTGACTAAAATAGATAAAATATAATTATGTATTTGGTTGATAAAACTTTAGTGGCCGTTTCTCAAAGCCACCCAAGTATTCCCATATGTATAGGTTATAATACCATACATTCTACATTATGTGCATTGTTCCATACTATATTATTATTGTTTATTTAAATTAATACAAATTTTTCTAATATTCTTTTGCAATATTATTAGTGACGATAGTAAATAATAATATTGTAATCCATGAATCATGAATATAATATTATAATGTTAGTTGATTTTAAATTGTAATTGTGGTGTTGTAGCACGGTGGTATATGGAGAGTACAAGAACTATGGACCAGGGGCTAATAGAGCAAATAGGGTTGGTTGGTCGAAAAGCCTCACGACTGAAGAAGCTGCACCATTCTTGAGCAGAGACATGATTGGTGGAAGAGGATGGATTAGACCCACACCAACCAATTTTACCAAAGGATTCTCAGCTAGACTGTGATTTTAATTGAAGTCTTGTGCAAATTAAATGAAATTTGTTTTTACAATATAATGGAGTGTATATTATTAGAGCAAACATTCGTTTCATATTAGGTGTAACATTTGAATTTTGTATATCTTACAAATAATACTTAAATGTTGCACATAATATGAAGTAGAGGTAGTAAATATCTAACTTTTTGAAGCCTTAATCTCTATTCTTTTGGCGTACAAGTATGTGACAATGTAATGTATTTGTTTATTTCCTTTGTTTGTTAACTTCATTGTATCATCATATGTTAAAATCTCGTCTAGTACTAAAACAAATATTTCGTAAGAAGTACTTTGTATTCTTTTTTCCTTGATGTGAAGCATTATAACTATACACCCCATGGTATGTACAACTGTACGTACTTCAATAATTAGAACATTTAGCACAATAATCCCCTATTAGCCATTTGCTTCCCAAATTAGAATTAAAAACCTTATCATAAATACATTTGCATTTCCTCACAAAATTCAATTCATTACTTGAAAAAGTCCAAGTTAATAACTTTTGATCAAATATATCTCCCAAATACAGTAGTTTCCTTTAACATAGAAGTTTCAGCGTTTCAAGTCTTTCAACTATCAATAGCAGATCTTGAACAATTATATTAAATGAGGGATACTCTTATTGAAAAAAAGTTTATCTTCGTTTTTTAGGTAATTGTAATCGATTCTCATCATTGCCCTTTTGTTTCTCTAAACAGATACTGCTCTAAACACACATAATTAATCTTAGTGGCGAGAAAGAAAAGCTTATCACATAATTAGTAACTGCTACTAGAATATATTGCAACATAACTTTTACACAGTAAAACTAGTTACATCACAAATTCATTCGTTAAAATAACATTAATAACAAAATTCATCCAAAGCAATAATATTTGTCAATGCTTAGTCATTTGGTTGAAAATACTTGCGTGAAATTTGAAAACTTTTTATGTGGAATTCAATTGATTTGGTTGAATGTTTAACAATAAACAAGGAGACCGAAAAAAATTAAAAAAAACATGAAAAAGACAAGAATATTTAATATTTTGGCAAAGTGGTGATATAATACTTTTCATTATTTTTTTTCAACTTTTAAATTTTTTATGTCTTACAAAAATAAATATCCAAAAATATAAATTAAAACAAAAAAATATAAATATAAGTAAAACATATTCATTCTTGACCTAAAAACCCATTAAGGCCATTATATTCCAACCGTAGTGTATGTCTGTATGTAGATTGAAGTTGAACCGAAAATAAGTCGCAGGAAAAAAAAAAAAAAAATCTTAACTAACCCAGACCAAATACTTTAGTAGCTCTCTTAACAACTCAAAGTCTAAACCCCTCCGCCGCTTTCAGTTTGCCGTTCCTTAAACCCCTCTGCTCTAATCCGCCGCACCTTTCAACCCTCGTGACAGAGGCTGTAATCTTAAACAATCGTATCTCCTTCTTCACTGAGGTATGGCTCAATTCTTTCTCAAATTCATTATTTTTTGTTCCATTCAATGTACCCTAAGTAATTTTTCGCTGTATTTTTTGTTTACATTGTCAGAGATTTTTATTTAATTTCCTCTATTTTTTGTCAAAATATTCAATTAGGGTTTTTTGAGAATTTGTTTGAACAAATGGCAAAGCGTGGGAAGAATCAGAAGAAAGGTCCTCAGTATTCGAAGAGAATTAAGTTGAATAAAGAAGATTCAACCTTTAATAATAATATGGAAGACGAAGTTGACGCCTGTAATCTTCTTCCTTTGATTGCTTTTTTAAATTTTTCTATGCAATAAATTAATGCAAATAAAGTATATGAATTTTGTTGAAATTTACAGTTCATTCAAAAAGGGATATAATTCCATTGGATGTAAATGACGATGATGTTGATTCTGATGAATACGAAGATGATGAGCAACCTATTTTTGATTATGAGGTTTGTTTCGCATTCTTGTATATTGCTTAATTAGACTACTTATGTAATGCAATTTGTGATTTTTTTGGGTGTTATTTCAAATGTTTGAAGTTTGCATTAATTTATCAATTGTTAATTATTGTAATTTGTTTTGTTATTGCTTTAATATTAGTGTGATGATGACGACTAAGCTCGAATGATGAAGGAGAGTTAACATTCTGTCTGTGTCTCACTTGAATTTGTATTCTCAATGAGTTTATTTTAGGGTATTGATGGTGATAGTGATGAGGACGAGGATGATGATGAGGATGACGAAGATGATAGCAACTTGAAAGGCGATGCTGCAAAACGTAAGCTATAATTTTACATTGTTGCATACTTGTGTTAGCTGGGATGGTTTTTGGCAGGCTAAATATTTGACCAACTGTTGTGGATTATTCTCAGTTGTAAGGCAGGTTAAGTATATGAAGTCAAAGACCGGTGGTTTTGATAATGATGACAATGGCGATGCCGAGGAGGATGAAAAGGTGAATAAGGTTTGGTCGAGGGCAAAGGGTTCCTACTATGGTACAGATAATCAGGATCCTGAGGTAATGACTTATTAGGTGTTGGAATTTTGAATCATGATCTTTAATTATACAAAAACTTGATTGAAGTTCACTTTCTGAGGTTAGATTTTATACAATAATGAATGACTAGACATTTGTGCAACCCTTTGATAATGAGTTTGGTTGTGTCTTACTGTTACAGTCAAGTGGCGAGGATACTCCTGCTGAGGAAGAGGAAGAGGTAAAAAAATTGCAGAAGGAAAGAGCTGAGTCTTTGAGGCCTGAGGATTTTGGCATTGAAAGTGATGAGGAAGACGATAGTGACCAAGAGCCGACCCTAGAGGTGAGAAAATCAGTTATAGCCCTCTAGACCCTTGGATATTACAATTTTCCTTTATTAATCTTCATTCAGTACCCTATATTAAATTACTAATGCTGTCAATTCTTCTACATTGTCATTTCAATAACCTGATAGTGTAGTTTTGGATGTTGGATTCTTAGTTTTTTTCCTGGTGTTTTTTGGTTGATGATTCATACTATTGACGGTATTAGGAAATAAAGGACAAAGGAAAACCTAAAGCAGAACCTTCTAGTGGTAAAGAAGCTGAAGTTGATGCTGTCCCAATGTACGAAGTGGTGAAGAAAGATTTGAATGCATTATCTAAGGAGGAACAGATGGATGTTGTATCTAAGTAAGCCTCTTAACGATTACTCATACCTAATAAGTTTGTTGCATCCCTTAATTTTGTTTGAATTAATCATCGTATACCATATTAGTTATTAGTCACTAAAGCTTCATCAGCATGAAAAAATGGTGTAAAGATGGCATGGAAGTTCTGCATGGAAAAAGCACAACACAAGCACAGGCATGACTTGTGTTTGCTGTGCCATGTTTATTGCATGGGTGGTAATTTTGTTAGCTATGCTAGAAACAAGGCACAAACTTTGACACAAAAGAAGCATTGGTATTAAGCTTGGCATGACAAGAAATGGGCTGTGTCATGAAATACTGAATCATGATGTAGAGAGCGTTGATGATCACAATCTCACCATGTTGTGCCTTTGGCTATGCCTGGCCAAGTGGACAATGCTTTGGCACTAGGCATGTCTTTGGATCTCTTGTGGCATCTTTGATGATGAGTGCTGCCTATTGCATGCTTGATAAAATGGGGTTTTATCTTTTATTTCATTAAGGTATATTAGGATCGTGTCTTCTTTGACTGAGTTGGGACTTAGAACCTAATTTACCTATAGAGTAAAAATTTTCATGAACCGGAATGTCTACAAGAGTAAATATGTGGAGTTTTATGGTTCCTGGTCTTGATCATGATTGATTTGATGTCAAACTCAAGATTATGGGTGAGGGTGGTAAATGCTTTATGACTGACTCGTAAGCAACTATTATACACTTGATTCAGGTTAATTAATTTGTACCAATATAATTAAAATAGTTCAAGGATATTGGAATAATAATAATAATACTTGAGGTCTTGAGACTGTTTTATTGCATTTAGCATGTCAAAATTCATCGTTACTGATACCATGAGAGGACTATTGTTAAGGTTGTTACTTAATGAAAACTGGAAAGTACTTCATTCTGATGCAAATTTATTAATACAAACGACTTTGTTCTAACCAAAGCAATTAATGGTTTCACCTGACTCATGTTCAATCGATGCTTATCATGCTTGCTATGTTTTCTGCTGCAGTTCTGCCCCAGAATTAGTTGGATTGTTAGCTGAGTTGGATGATGCCACCAAGCAACTTGAAACCTATGTTAATCCCCTTCTTTCTAAGGTATTCAGAATATATCTGATTCTATTAGCATGTTGTGGCTTTAAATTTGATCTTTCGCTGATTTGGAATAACATGCAGTGCACTTTATAACTAAAGCAGTATAATAGAGTCTGTTGCTGAAGAAAATCTGTTCTAGTATTCGCTTAAGCTTTACAAGTCTAGTTGATGACCGGCCTCATATTGATGGACGGTCCTCCTTTTCAATTCAAAGATGTCATTCAGCTTGCTCTAATTGTCCTTTATTCCTTTGGTGAAGGTTAAGGAGAGGAGTAATGATAAGAAAGAAGTATTGCATTATCTGGAGGTGAAACAGCTTTTGTTGCTTTCTTATTGTCAAGCTATTACTTTTTACTTGCTTCTGAAGTCTGAAGGGCAGTCAGTCCGCGACCATCCAGTCATAGCCCGCCTTGTGGAGATCAACGGCTTGTTGGACAAGGTTTTGTTATCTCTCCTTTTATGAGTTCTGCATAGTGCATGATGAGTTGTTGATCTAGCTAGCTTAATTTTTTTTTTAAAATGTTCTTCACCTATTATGGGACTAAGGCTTTATTTTTTTTTTGTTCTTCACCTATTTCCTTGTGTGCCTGTGCAACATGTTTGACTCAATTTGAGTGACGTTTGTTTGTTTGTTTGTTTTTTCTTTATTTTATTTTTATATTTATGTAGGACTGTGAGGGGCACTAACATCCAATTCCTTTATCCCATATTCTCATCTGGGGGTTATATAGGTTGGTTGTAGGCATGAAAAAAATTCTTTTTTAAATCAATTTATTTATTATTATTATTACGTTAATCATTGCTTGCTATTATTATCGTTCTTGAATTCTGTTTATTGCTCTATCATCGCTGTCTGCTGGGAACTTGTGAGGCCTCTATGAATTATTTTTATCCGGTACAGTTGTCCCTTTGCTTTTCCCTCTTTTTTAAGTCACAAGCATGTCATTTTGCTCATCATATTTCACATTTACACAAGTGCCCTCGTCTTTTGTGTGCAATCGCGTGCGTGTGTCTGTATATGCTTGTTCATTGTCTGTATTTCTCATTGTTACTACCTTATTATAGTATCTTTGCTCTCATCAGCTCTGTTGTTCAGTGAACTCACTTTGTTACTCATTTGTGACATTTACCTCATTGGTTTACTTCATTGAAACCCGCGTTCTTCCGTGTTATGCTCTTCAAATTTTGGCTGTTCTGACCATTGTATTGGTCTATGTTTACTACCTTTTTTTGTTGCCTAGTGGTTCTGTTTGTGACTGGACATTTAGACAGCCATTTACATTCTACCATCCATCTTCATATTATATTTATGTTCTGATTCCTAGATTTTTTAACTCTATCGATGCTCATGTTCGAAAATCTCATTGTTGTCGAATATCCTTGTTTTTATGTAGATGAAAAAACTTGATGTGCATATCCCAGATGGAATTGAAGATATCTTAAATGAAGATAGTAACATTGCAACTGCTAAAGTGCCAGTCATGAAAGACAGCGCGTTATCATCTGAGCTATCTGCTAATCGGATTGAGCTCACTAGATCATTGATTGAAAAACAAGAATCATTGAAGGTGATTACTGTCTCACACTAGGTTTCTCAAACTTGATTTGTATTTCTTTCATATTTGTTGAGCGTGTTAATATAGAGTCAAACAAGCCTTAGCTTAAAAGTTTTTAGAAACAGCTCAATTAAACGACAAACTAGAAATGTTGCAATGGATGAATAAGGAACTCACACACTCTCTTAAATTTGACCACAAAGATTAAATCTCTATTAATCTTAATCACAAAATAATATCCTGAAGTCTTAAACCATTTGGATAAGCAATCTAAATTTTTGAATAACTGTTATAGTGTCTATGATTCCACATAAAGTTGTTAGGACTAGTAAAACCATTTAGGATCCTTACTGAAATATAGAACCTCTTTGAACTGAACATGGGGAGAATGTTTAGCTATTTCCTTACATGCCAAGCAAATACACGTGATGGTCTACTAGTATGTCTCTCTCAAAATTAGACTATGGAATTTTATAAAGTCATAGTAAATCATTCAAATATGGATTACTGCAGTTAGTGGACGAAATTAAATCGATTCAAAGGCAACCCAAGGATTTGAATGAGAAAAAACGGAGGACGGATAAACTCCAGGTAAATGCTCTTGCCTTGTATGTATATTTTTAATCTGGTGCGTTTTCATGTCTGCATTTATCTTTCAAACCAAGGGTTGAGACACGAAAATAATTTTGGCAGGATCAGCAAGTGAGCTCAGAGAGTGTGAAGATGTTGCAATATAGAGCAGCACTTGAGGAAAAATTGAAGCAAGCTGGTTCTGTTGCACCCAGAACTGACAATAGCATGAAACATAAACTAAAAAAGCTTACTGGGTTTGTTATTTTGATTATCTAGTTACGCTTGTATCTATTATTTGCATGGTTTTGTTATTTTGTGACTGTTACAATTGAAACAGAAAGCTTGAAACAACAGCCGATTTTGATGATGATGTCATGGATCTGGAAGGGAACACCCGTGATGTTAAGCGTGCATCCACTCTTTCCAAAAAACTTTCCCAGATTGTTCCATCGAAGGGCAACATGCTGAAGGTACATTGGTGTTGACTTAGCTTTCTGATTTCAGAAATTTTATAAATTTATTATGCAATTTGAAGCATCCATTTTTATGAAGTGTTGCAACAAATTTGAAACGGATGTAGCATTCGTTTCACGGAAAAATTGTTGTTTCTAAGATTGGTGGTATTCTTTTCCTCCAAATTTAATATGGATTTAACTAGTTGAGCCCATATGTTATGGGACTAAGGTTTTGCTGTCTTTGCTGGAATTAACTAAGAAACCCAAGCTGAATGACAGAATGAGTTTCTTATATCGACCAAAAGGCACCAAAGGTATCTATATAATATTGAAATGGCTATAATAAGAATAGTGAAAGGCCGGCGCAACAAGAGTACGATAAAATCTTAACTCTCAAGAATGATGACATTGGTGCTCTTGCCTCTTGCATTATTGAGGGAGATTTTTTGGCCTACTGTATAGAAAATTGAAGGGACATTAATTGTGAACGTTTCCTGGTTAGAGAATAAAATATTGAATGCTTATACAATATTTGATAAGAAACCACTATGTTCCGAATAACTTGCTTTCATGATTTGACATTAACAATGGTATATTCTTCAACCTTTCAAGGGTGTTTCTGGTGATGATGACTTACCGGAAAGAGATGATTTAGGAGAAAGGAGATGGAAACATGAGCTTCAGGTTTTGGCTAGAGCTGGAATCAAGTCAAATGATGATGAATATGATGCTCAACTTGAGTCTGAGCCAGAGAAATTGCATGATGAGCCCAATGGTGGAGACAGTGATGATGATAGCGAATCCGAAGATGATTTCTACAACCAAACAAAACGCCAGAAGGAAGCTCAGCGTAGCTTGAAGAGGGCAAAGTATTCAAGGTGATTTATAGACTATTGACTTTTCTTCATTATATTTTCTTTTCACTAGTAGTGTGTTTCTCAGGTTTATCTGTTTTGTGATGTGCAGAAACCCACAAGGTTTATATGAACCAGAGATCACTGCTGATGGTAAACGTCATATCTCCACTCAGGTAACCATGCTTGTATCTGAAAACTCGGTTCATGTTTTCTATTGGGTTGCCCAAATGTTTTTCTAATAATTATTTTTGATCTGTAGATGGAGAAAAATAGAGGGCTCACTCCTAATCGTAAGAAGCAGATAAAGAATCCAAGGACAAAGAACAGGGTATGAATTTTCTGAAAGTGTATCTTCTTTTTTAGCTTTCTGTGAATCACTTTTTGCTTTTTCGTATAACACTATTTCAAAATTATGCAGTTGAGGCATGCTAAGGCAACCAAGCGCCGAGCAGGGCAGGTGCGTGAAGTTAAGCAAGCAAAACTTAGTTATGGTGGAGAAACTACTGGTATCAATCCTAATATTAGTCGAAGCAACAGATTTGGGTGAAGAACTTATGCTGTCTTGTATTCTTTTGGAAATAGGGAATTTGGGATAATGGGGTTAGGTGGAAGAGCTCCTTTAGGAATCTTGGTATGGAAGATAGAGATATATAGCAAAATTTTTAAACTTGTTTACCATACTCTTTTTTATTGAATCAAACTAACATGACTACATGAGTAATTTGTAATTTTGCTAGTGAATGAGTATGAAATTTTGGGTCTTTGATAGTTTGATACCAAGTACTAGGACTCTACCAGAGTAATAACAGAGAAGACCTTAATATAGAGAAACACCAGATTCTTGATAAACAACAGTTGTTGGAGAAGATATAGTGCATATGGTTTTTAGGTTAGGGCGGGACATTTTGGCATGTCATCAAATGAGATGTTGGCATTAATTATGTAATTGTATCCTTGCCTCGAAAATTCACTAAAGAAGGAATTTTTTTTTTTTTTTTTTTTTTTTTTTTTTTTTTTT